>CAUYQU010020162.1:0-244932 GCA_963574635.1 Cheracebus regulus
ATGGGGAGAAATGCCAGATATAGGTGAAGGGGAGGAAGGCAACAAATTACACTGCCACGTGTGTACCTATGCAACAATATTGTATGTTCTTCACATGTACCCCAAAACCTAAAATGCAATAAAAAAAAAAGAAAAAGAAAAGAAAATCAGCAATGCTTTGTTACTAGCTGGAATTTAGTGGAAAGCCCCAAGGCAGAGTTCTAATCAGAAAATTATACCACTTGAGAGGCTCTTTTTGTTATATGCTAACTAGTCCAAAATCATAGAAAATCAAAGCAGTCTAGCCTTTTCCGTTTATCTCACCTTCCTTTTAATGTCCACATCTAAATCATGTATCTCTATTTCTTCCTTTCTTTTTTCTTTTCCCTCCCTCCCTCTCTCTTCCTTCTTTCCTTCCTTCCTTCTTTTCTTTTTTCTTTTTCTTTGTTTCTCTCTCTTTCTCTTTTTCTTTCTTTTCCTTTTTTTCTGTTTCTTTCTCTTGTGAAAAGGCAGCTACAATAAATAAAAGCAGATCCAAAGAGAGATGGTGAGAGAGAGCATACCTTGTGCCATTGCATAGAACAGTTTACCTTGGTTATTCTCACAAGGTTTAAAAGAATGGAGCCCAGTACTTTCTTAGTATCATAGTCCACAAAAGCAGAAACAAACGTGCAGTGAGGAAGAAGGTGATATGGTTGGCTTGCTAAGATGTAAGATAGGTGAAATGGATTTGAGAAGTTCTTCCTAGGCTTTAATTTAAACTACAACATGGATTTCATTGCCAGTGCCCATCACTATGTCTAGCACAGAGAAATGCTTAATAAATATATGCATTGTCCATATTTATAAATGATAAATTAATGAATTATAAAAATAAATTTATGTATTTAATTAATGAAAATAAAAATAAAAAAGATAAGTAGTTGAAGGACAGATAATTATTTGAGGGGACCATTTACATCCTAGGAGGGCTTTGTAAAAATTCTCTAAATTTTCTGCCGCAGAAATCTTCCTGGTAAGATTTTTGTTAAGTTTTATTTTTCAACAGCTGGACTCTGGGTAAGATATCTAAAAATGCATATTGTTGCTCTGAGAGAGAAACTGAGTAAATATAAAAGGTTTTTACTATGCAGTTTGGACAGTTTGGAGTATTCAAGGACCACAGGAGCTGCAAAGGCAAACAGATTAATTAAAGGCTTTAGGCCTCATCATGAAGGCCTTGAACTTTGTATGAGCGTTGTAGCCAAAGTAGTTACCAAAGGGTGAGGCTCAGTGACTCTTTCACCTCAATATTAAGGAGCATCAACTCCTACATTGTACAGCTGCTACAGCAACTGGATACATTTCAAGGAAGAATGACTCATTTTAGGATCCTGCTAGCAAGGAGACTCATGTTAATAAGAGCAATAGTTTGATGTAACTTATTTGATTTTTGAATATCACCAAGCCCTTTGATAGACAAAAGATACAAGTATTAGAAAGAACCATGATAATAATCTGGCTAAATTTCAATTACCCATGCTAATGTTGTAAAATATTCCAAAAGTAACATATGTTTGGCATTGGTAGAGATTGTGAGAAGTTGTCTGTGTGTTGCAGCAATGGATTTATTGACACAAACATGTTTGGCCCACTCTATTACTAAAATGATTTTGCATTGCCTGACTATTCAGAGGGAAGGAAAGAAGGTCCAGAAGACAGTAACTGGCAGTTAGAAATCAACATAGAATAGTCATTTGTACATAACTTTACAAATTTTAAAGCACTTTAAAATATATCTCATTTTATTTTTATAGTAACACTTTGAGTGGATATGGATATCAAACCATGCTAACTGGTAATGCCTTACCTTTTATAATCTCTGGTAGCCTCTCCTAATTCACAAGTAAATATTCTAAGAAAAGTTCATGCGTTTACTGTGCAAATAAATGCAGCTTCAAGAAAAAATCGTCAGCCCTTTCTTTCCAACTAGATCAAGACTCCATTCTTGCAGTAATTGATTGCCTAATGGCCCCAGTTCTTCATTCTTCTCCTACCACATCCTTCATAGTGTGACTTTGGAGCTTCTTCCATCAGGAGGTGCAGACTTTTTCCCCATGCCTTGATTTTGAGTTTGGTCATGTGACTTACTTTGGCAGTTTTGATGCAAACAGAGAATTGAAACAGGCCTGCAAGTTTCTGCTGATGCTCTTGCTCTTCTTCCGTCAAAAGAGAATGTCTAAACTAAACTTCAGTGAGAAGATACATAAGGAGCAGAGTCCAGACTCTCCTTCACCATAGAAAGGATGTTAGCATGCCAGGAATTCAGAGGAAGGAAGACGGAAGGAAAAAGAAGTAAGGGAGGAGAAAGGGAGGGAAGGAGGAAAAGAAGGAAGGAAAGAAGAAGGGAGGAAGGAAGGGAGGGAGGGAAGGAAAGGAATCAGGAAGCAAGTCAAGAAGGATGGATGTTTTCTTTTTTTTTAAATTGCATTTTAGGTTTGGGGGTACATGTGAAGAACAAGCAAGATTGTTGCATAGGTACACACATAGCTGTGTGATTTGCTGCCTTCCTCCCCATCACCTATATCTGGCATTTCTCCCCATGCTATCTCTCCCCAACTCCACCCCCGCAACTGTCCCTTCCCTATTTCCTCCTGACAGACCCCAGCATCTGATGCTCCCCTCCCTGTATCCATGTGTTCTCATTGTTCAACACCTGCCTATGAGTGAGAACATGCGGTGTTTGATTTTGTGTTCTTGTGTCAGTTTGCTGAGAATGATGGTTTCCAGCCATCAATTTCTTAATAGAAGTAGCATTGCTTCTTAACAGAAACAGGAGATACTTCGTCTGTACTTGGCATCAACTGGTGTCATTTGGGAAAATTATAAAAATAGATTAAATAAAATGTAAAATAGCATTTTGCATGGTATTGGGTGGGTGGAATCATTTCATTTGACAAATAAATTAAGATGGCATTGACTAACCCTAAATGCATAGCCTTATATGTTATAGCTTATATGTTAGGACAAGTATTGCATCATAATCAGGTCTAGTGTTGACAGTGTGAATTTTTCATTGTCATTGTAGAGAGTGCTTATCAACACATAAGATATTCATTTACAGATAAGTATTTCTTCTAATGGCATTATGGCATAAGATGGAATGTATGAAAAATCAACAGCCCTGTTACCCTGTTAAAATAAACTGGATCGCTTTGAGTTAAAAGGGCACAGGATAAACTTTCTTATTTTTTTTCTGTGTTCCTTCAACTCTCTCTTATTAATTGCAAACTATATAAGTTATTACCCAAAACATGATACTTTCGATCTTACCAAATAAAAGAAAGATTTTAGTTCTGGTTGTATTTTCAAGTCTCAGTGATGACCATAAGTATTATTTACAAATTAAGGATATTGGACCTACAGAATTAAAAAGAGGCCAGACTCAGTGACTCGTGCCTGTAATCCTAGTGCTTTGGGAGGCCAAGTTGGAGGATTCCTTGGGGCCAGGAAAACACAGCTGCAGTAAGCTATGATTTTGCCACTGCACTCCAGCCTGGGCAACAGAGCAAGACCCTGTGTCTAAGCAAACAAACAAACAAGCAAAATAATTAAAAAGAAATAAGCTTAAAAAGTGTAATTTTGTAGTACATCATAAAACATGAAGTGATATTGCCAAAGCCTTTGGTTACTGTGATTGTTGCATACACGTTTCATTTCTTGTATGGACTTTTAACTAACATACACCTGGAAACCTATAAACACGTTTTTATTTCATTAAGTCCAACTTGTGTTTAGAAAGATTGTCACTGTGATGGCAGTTTGGCAGTTTAATGTCAGCGTATGTGGATGCAGCACTTACAAAGTCTCATTTTGGCTCTGAGGAAGTTAGAGTTGAGCCACAGGGAAGCAGATCTTACTAGACTCAGATACCAAGATGCAAATTTTATAAATTTGTACAAATTTGTATTTTATAAAGATCTGTTTGTGGGAGAGAAGTAAACTTTGTGAGTATTGCTAAGTGACACTTCGACACTTTCACATTTTGTTTTTATTTCTCCTGAAAAGTGGCATGGTCTGAGGAAAAATCAATTATTGATTGTAATTATGCTAAATGTCATATGTATGATATTAAAATAATCCATGTGCAACATTACATTTGTAAAGATTTTAAAATTATGCATCATGAGAGGTTTCAAAGTTTTAGTAAGGGAGCAAATAGAATTAGTAGTGTACTTGATGAGAAAGACAGTTCTGAGAGAGCTTCTTGGTCTTTGAGCCTAAGACCTGCTTTCTCGTGGCTCAGCCTAGGCTTCCTGAGAGCCAAAGTGGGACAACACTGTAAGTGCAGTGTCCACATACACTGACATTAAATTGGAAAACTAGTATCACACTGACAAACTTTCTAAACACAAGTTCAGCTTAATGAAATAAAAATGTGTTTATAGATTTTCAGATGTATTGGCAGTTTTAAAAATCACTTATGTGTCTCATTTGCATACTGATAAAACATTAATTTGAAATCCATTTCAGCCCTTTTTATAACTTAAAACATAGTAAATTTGTAGAGTCTGTTTTTTTTTTTTTTTTTTTTTTTGAGATGGTCTTTCACTCTTGGGGCCCAGGCTGGAGTACAATGGCGTGAGAGTTCACTGCAACCTCCACTTCCTGGGTTCAGGCAATTCTCCTGCTTCGGACTCCCGAGGAGTTGGGATTACAGGCACCCGCCACCACACCCAGCTAACTTTTGTATTTTTAGTAGAGACCGGGTTTCACCATGTTGGCCAGGCTGGTCTTGAACTCCTGAACTCAAGGGATCCACCTGACTCGGCCTCTCAAAGTGAGAGTCTGTATTTTATGTGCTTCAAATGTAAGGATTCTTGGTAAATTCATTATTATTTTTGCACAACATTACATTTTTGTCAATTCTGAGTACAACATACTTCTTTTTATGACTTACTGCAAAAGGAATTTTAAAATTAAAATATTCATTAGAAGAACCAAAGGATCATCATATGCCCTAAACTAATGATTTTTGTATTCTGCATTAAAAATATATCTAATTATAAAACTGTTACATGCCCTTATGGAAAATTTGACAAAAGTATAAAGTCTAGAACGATAATCACCCATGCCCAGGAGAAATCACTGTAGAGTGAAGACATAGATGATTGATAGCTAACTAGCTAGTTAGATGGATATGATAGACAGGTACAGAGTTTTTATCTTTTAAAAAGAATCAGGATTATAATGTAGATGCTACTTTTAATCTTGCTGTTTCCCTTAACATCATAACCATTTTAAACTATTATAAACTTTTGTTCGGCAGTTGTTGGCAGTATTAAACCTGATTACTAACAACTTTACTTATTCTATATTAAATATGCAAAGTAAGTAGGAAAAAGTGGATTTTACTTTTTTCATTTGCCACCCCTATAACTTTTTTAAAAAGTAAGTGAGGCTAATAACATTTTTAGGTTTGTGGGTAGTTTTCACCATAGCCTTCCAGTATTATCTGAGGATCAGATGCTGTTTTTGCTATATTGTCTTATGATTTTTTCTGATGATGCTGTAAGCTCTTTAGAGAATAAGAATCCTAAATTTTAAATAAAATGTAATATTATTATAAATCTATTTAGATTTTTATTTAGTCCTGTGCATTATATAACTAAAAGACCTCTAAAATAAGGCCCTAACCTGCACCCATTTTCTATGCATTTTGTCCAAATCTATTTAATACTGTACCCATATACAGCTAAAAATTAACACTCCTTGGTTAACTATGAACATGGTGAAACAGCTGCTTCTTTTATTCACATAAATGTATGCAGAATTGCTATGCTATTTTAATAACTATGCAATAGACACATCTTGCCATGACTCATTTCATGTTGCTGTTAGTGAATTATGTGTATGTGATCTGACATAAAGATTTCAGCACTGTTTTATTCAATGTATCTTCATAATCAGTAAAACTTCATCATATAGGCGATGATTGGTAAATGATTGCTTATGAAACAGATTTAAATTATTAATATAATGTATAGTATATTCTATAAATGCTTTCATCTAAGCTTCCAAGATAAAATTAGTCTCTTTAATAGTTTAATATTCACCCTTTATGCTTTCTTTGATTTGATTGCCTATTTAAGAGTTAATTTTGGCATATTGTATGCACCGTAGTATTCTACTTTTTTCTCTAAAATTTTTGGCGTAACTTATGTTTAATACTTTTAATTTTATTTTAGCCAAATTGTATATGTAAATACAAATGAAAGACTGTGAGCAGTGCCTGGTATAAGCACTTAATAAATGTTAATGATTGCCATTGCTGTAAATGCTTGAGGAAAATTATTCAATATTATATCTGAACCACTCTGATTTCCTCAATTAGCCTATGGTTTATGAGTCTTGCTGGTTTTGCATTGTAAGGTAGCAGTAATTTTATGGAGGCCATACTGTAAATATGTGCTATTGAACATTTCCAAATATCATGTAATCTGCGAACAAGGGAGTGAATGAGTCCTCAACAGCACAATTTGCCATTTTAATTTTCCTAAACAAAAGTTCCATTTATTTTGTCCTTCTTTGCATATATATGTCACTCAAGACATAATAATTGGTTGACAAGTTTCTGTCCAGATTATTGCAATTTACCAGGAATTTAGGTGAATATAACCAACTCCCTGGCAGCATATTACAGTGCAGAGAACACGGGCATTCTGCTCAGAGACCTGGGTGCCAGTCCTGATTTTGCCACTTTGTAGTTGTATCTCCTTGAAAAAGAATCCTTTGGAGTCTCAATTTTGTTATCTGTAAAATGGAAAAAGAATGATTGCTTCTATTTTAGGATGATTTTAGGCTTAAAACAGAAAAAAAGTGGTAGTATTTGTCCTGTAGCCACTGCTCACTATGTCTTGGTTCTTTTTCACTCTTGCTTTTTCTAACCTGTATACTTCTTGATCTAGATTGACAAGGAAATGATAAAATAAAGATGAAGTAAACATAGTTTCCAAACAATAAACTATCTGTGTATAAAGCCTTTATCCTGTAAGGTAGAACTTTGTATTATTTTAAGACAGGATTTGCCTGACGACATTCGTACCCATTTGTAAGTGAATTAACGAAGTACTTTTTAAAGCAAAAGAGATATTTAAAAATTGTTAAACTACTCTGTACTTATTCTTGTAATTGCACTGTGGAGTAGAAATTACAGTCTCATCAAAATTTAATTTTAGTAAACTCAAGCCAAGGCGCTAAAATATTTAATCTTAATATCATATTTCTCTTGTCCTTTACTTATATACACATACAAGATTTCCTTCTGTTATTTCACTGTGTTTCAATTCTTATGTCTTCTCTTGGTCCAGTTTAGATAAGGCTGTGATCCACTCCACGGCAGTCCAAGGGAGTGGTCACACCAAGAGCTCCCCCTGACAGTTTCCCCACCACAGTCAGAATGGCACTTGTGACAGACACCGGAGTTTCTCTTCAATCTAATTAAGGTTCCATTAACTTAACTAGGTTAACCATATTTGCTTTCTGTTACGACCAAGCTCCAGGCTAGAATTTCAATAATTAGCATATATTATTGAGTTTTTCTTTACGAACACTTTCCAGTTGCCACTGTCCTTCAGCAACTAGGCAAGTCTTCCAACTACGTGACCAAAAATAAAAAAAAAAGGATACAATCAAACTGCATTCATTGATTGGCAGGTATGTTCAGCTGCTAAATTAGCTGCTGGGGTCCTCCAGAAAAGCCTCTGCATTCTGGAGCTTGCCCTGCTATGGGTGACATGGACATGTCCAACAGAGCTGTATAATGACTGTGGCCATGTGCTGGTGGGTTCTAAGTCCTGTGTTATCACACATGAGGAACAACTGGGCATTCATGGAACCATCACTGGAAGAGGAAAGGACTAGAGTGAATCCAAAATTTCAACTACAGATTGGCCATGGGAAGAAAGAGGAAGAAGATACTGCAGGCAGAAAGGTAGTGATTTGAGCACATTTGGAAAAGTGCATTTATTCGACAAGATCCGCCAGTGCAGGAAGAAAAGAGAGAGATGATGTCAGACCATGAATGTCCCAAATAGAAAAATTAAAAAGGGAAAGCTTTGTTATCAGATAGATGGACTTTAAAAAAATATAACATTTGGGCCCAAATATGGAGAATAGATCAGTAAGGGCAGAAGGATATGCCCACATACTAATTGGGAGGCTCTTACAGTGACCCAGTGTAAAAACAATGAGGATAAGCTAATTTTGGGATGATGGGATGAAGAAAATAGAAAAAAATGAGTTAGAATTGACAGGATTCAAACAAGGAGGATGAAGAAGATTTAAATGCTAAGGATGACATCCAAAGTACAGACTGACCCAGATGTCTAGATGGTGGCTCCACTGGGCAGGCTAAAGAAATAGTGAAGTCAACTTAGGACACGCCGACTTTGAGAGATTCAAGGGATGATACATGCAAACTGTGGGTTGGCAGATGCACATCTAACTGGGGTTAAGGATGTAATATAAGATTAAGTTTTGCAATTCATAACAATTAATGAAATTATCAAGGTCTTAAAAAAGAATGGTATTACCTAGGAAGATTTTATTGGTAGATGCACTTATTAATTATTGGCAGATGCACTTATTATTCAAGCACATACACTGCAGTGTTCAGGAAAGAGTGGCTTTAAGTATTTTCTGTGAAATATATACATTAGTTTGCAAGAGGTTTAGACTGGTAATGTTTTCTAAAAACAAAACTTCAGAAATACTTAACAGTGCTTATTCGTTTACTAGAGTAAATGATTCACTAGTTATGAGAATGTAGCAAGAGTCAGGTAACTCTCAATCTCATTTTCTGAAAGTCAGAAAAAGACATGGAAATATTGGCGTTAGCTAACTAATTGCTTTACTGTGAGCCATATAACAATAGGTTGGTGACATTGGTTGTAAAACTATAGACACATAAACTGTGAATCATAAAGAGAACAGAAGGCATATTTGCTACTCAACTCATGATTTTGCAATACCTGCAAGCTTCTAATAAAGTTTCTGTCTTTAAATAAGCCAGTTGCACAGACATTCTTACCATGTAATTGTGATGATAATATTTTCAGCCATAACATATATTATTGGAAAATTTAAGGCCAGAGTTTTAGATTATAGAGAAAAATCGGTGTTTATGTATATATATGGATTTCTTATTGGCATAAGAATATATTCTGTTATGATTATACAAAGAACTAGTTAAGTCTTCAGTAATGAATAGTGATGACAGTTCAATATTATCCTAAAAGAGTAATATTAGATGTACATAATAGATCTAATATTTTTTTTGTAGGTCAGGAGTAGGCATAGGATGGCAAATGAAATAGTGTGAAATGATTATATAAACATTCTAGGGTATGTCTACCACTCAAGGTGTTAATCTCTGAACTTCAGTGGTCTTATCTCAGAAATGAAGATACAGCAGGCATCCATTCTCCCCACTAGATAGATCTACTTTCCAACATTCCTTGCTCCACTCTCAGCTTCTGGGAGTGGACCTGAAGCATCTCACCACAGGGAGACTATCTCTGGTACTCTGGGACTTTCTCTCCTTCTGAGCCCCCTCCCTACTCTTGTCTTTTGGGTCTTGGCTGTGGGAACACTCTCACTGACTTTTACACCAAACCTCACGGTACCCCTACCTCTTGTCCACAATTCTCTCTTTGTAAATAAAACCTCCTCACATTATCCCAATTTGAGAGTCCTCTGAGGCCTGTCAGATCCTGATTGATGACACGTTCTCCAAGATTACAGAAAATTATTCTTTGTTTCTATAGGTTTGAGAACCACTGTCTTCAAAGTACAGCCTTCAAAAAGTCTGTAAAGGGGAACAATTATTATAGGTATTTCTTTTGCATCTCACTGGAGCAATCTTTTTGTCCCCACAGGCTATTGGGGTGCAAGTGGTATTTACTTACATGAATAAATTGTTCAGTGGTGATTTGTGAGGTTTTGGTGCACCCATCATCAAGGCAGTATCCACTGAACACTATTTATAATCTTTTATCTGTTACCCCTCTCCCACCCTTCCCCACAAGTCCCCAAAGTCCATTGTATCATTCTTACGCTTTTGCCATCCTCATAGCTTAGCTCCCACCTATGAGCGAGAACATACAGTGTTTGGTTTTCCATTCCTGAGTTTCTTCACTTAGAATAATAGTCTCCAGTCTCATACAGGTGGCTCAAATGCTGTTAATTAATTCCTTTTTATGGCTGAGTAGTATTCCGTCATACATATGTAAGTGGTGTGTGTATATATATATATCTCACAGGTTCTTTATCCATGAGTTGATTGATGGCCATTTGGGTTGGTTCCATGATTTTGCAATTGTGAATTGTACTTCTATAAACATGCGTGTTCAAGTATCTTTTTCATATAATGACTTTTCCTCTGAGTAGATACCCAGCAGTGGGATTGCTGGATCAAATTGTAGTTCTACTGTCAGTTCTTTAAGGAATCTCCATACAGTTTTCCATAGTGGCTGTACCAGTTTACATTCCCACCAGCAGTGTAGAAGTGTTCCCTGATCCATCTACACCAACATTTACTGTTTTTTAATTATGGCCCTTCTTTCAGGAGTAAGGTGGCATCGCATTATGATTTTGATTTGCATTTCCCTGATCCTTAGTGATGTTGAGCATTTTTTCATATGTTCATTGGCCATTTGTATATCTTCTTTTGAGAATTGTCTATTTATTTCCTTAGCCCAGTTTTTGATGGAATTGTTTGTTTCTTTTTTTTTCTTACTGGAGCAACCTCTTTTTAATTTTGATTTAACTTTAAATTTTGATCAGAAAAGAAAAGACCTTAAAATGGTTCATCTGTGACACTTTAAGATCATCTGAGGAGCTTTCTATTCTATATAAGGAAGAAAATGAGTGAATAATTTACTTTGAAAAATCTTGATGAACTGAGAACTAGGAACATCTATGCTGGTATTTGTGGATGCCTTTGTATGATAGCAAAGGATAATTGATTGTTTCAGTAGTTACTTGCAGCATGCTGTTACCTCCTGTTTGGGTGGTTTAAAACCACAATTTCTACTTGAGTCTCATCACTCTCAGTCAGCAGGGCAGTAGTTATTTTGCTACTCTGCATGTCTTTGTGGAAATCTACTTTTTTAAAGTAAATAAGTATGTTTTCCTGAAATCCCATGCAGCTTGGCGTCTGAAATACTATCAACAGCTGGCACTTCTTTATGGCTCTTGGAAGGAGACGTCTTCTCTCAGTCAGTCACTGAGGGGAGCAGTTGTGTGGAGTCAGTACATAGTTACCCTGCCTAATCCCGGGAGCTCAACTCTCAAGTGTACTGGGTAGACGAGGAATTGAGTGCATCTCTCACAGTAAATGGTTTTCATAAGATTTTCTTAGGAAAGCATTGCCAAGAAGTGTAACTTAGCTTTTCCGTACAGTTTTTATCACCTCCTAAGCACTAATACAAAAAATAAAACAGTGTTTGGTTCATATATTCATTCAACAAACTTTACTGAGCTAGGCAGTGTGGGTATGATAATTAATAAAACTTACATTAGTTGTTCACATAATGATTAAAGTCAATGCGGGCAACAACAACATGCAATTAAATAAACAATTAAAATCAAAGAATAGAGCTTTTAGAGGCATATAGCAGTGACATCTAATTCAAAATGAGATTATGCACCAAATATAGTGCTGCAAAGAAGAGACCCTAAAGATGTGGTATGCCTCTAATATGATCTAATAAACTGGTACATGTTTGATTCTGTCAATTAGTGAGAGTCGCTGATACATGTTTAAGTGATTAGACCAAACATCACGCTCTCGAAACACAATTCAAATATGTAATGTTATTTGTAAGGAAAGAATAGATGTGGATAGATTCAAATAGTCACTGGAGTTAGAAAGGAGACAGAGTTTATATGTAGGGGTGGGGGCAAACTGAAGTAACATTTTTTATAGACCCAAAATGTAAATCTGTTTAAAAAATCAATAAATTATACTCAGGCTTTTTCTTCAATGGAATGTTGATTTTTAAATCTCTTAAGGTTTGTGTAGTACAGCCTCTCCTACAAGTAGATGCTCTCTCATATGGCACTCTGTTATGACTAAAATGATTAGTGTGTTAAAGACTTATTGAATTAAAAATGAACATTCATTTTTTTGCAGAAGCATCTCTGATTTCAAAAAACATAGAAATGAAATGAAAATTTTCATATAATTATATTAGCATAGACAATACTGATTAGTTTTCTCCTGCTTTGGGAAGAAATTTTTAATGCTATCACCAGTAAAATGTGAGGCATATCCACTGTAAATTTGGTAAGTATTTGACATTTCTTCTATGTTCTAGTTTATGCAACTGATAAAACACTTAGCAAATATTGATTATATAATTGAATATGCTTCTAAAATTTGATCAGCAAATACTAAATGCTAAGAATACAAAGATGAATAAAAACTTCGTCTCCATTTTTCAAGGGCTCACATTTTTATCAGTAAAGGCACTGCAAAAAGATTATGAAGTCAGTTTGGGGCCCGTGTAAAATGGTTACAGACTAATAATCATCATTGCATAGCACTTTACAGAAATTATAACTCATGTATTTTTAGTAGAAACAGCGTTTTGCCACGTTGATCAGGCTTGTGTCGAACTCCTGACCTCAGGTGATCCACCTGCCTCGGCCTCCCAAAGTGCTGGGATTACAGGTGTGAGCCACCATGTGGGGGACGAGCACCTGTAATTCCAGTTACTCAGGAGGCTGAGGCAGGAGAATTGCTTGAATCTGGAAGAAGGAGGTTGCAGTGAGCCAAGATCACGCCATTGCACAGCAGCCTGGGTGACAGAGTGAGACTCCGTCTCAAAAGAAAAAAAAATTAAAACTCTTTTCAAATATGTTATCTCATTGGGTACTTTCAACAACTGTGAGAAATAAACATAATTTTAATCACTCCCATATTAAACATCAGAATGTTAAAATTGAGCGAAGACAGGACTTTTTTTCTAAGGCACAGAGAAATTGTGCTCTGTGTCCATGTTGAACACAAGCAAAACCTTTGAGAAAGTGGAGAATCTGAGTAAAAGGTAAAGTAGTTGGGTGGGAATTGAAATATGGAAATTAAGACGAGAAGAAATGAAGAAAGCAAACTAGAAATAGTGAAAGAATCACACATAGAAGTGTATAAGGAAACATTGAGATTGGCTAACTTCCAGGAGTTTTTAAATTTAAGGACAGTAAATTGTGTAGAAGATTGCCAGGGGCCACAATAACAACAGCAACAACAACACTGCAACAGCAATTGTAAAACACATTTGGAAAAAATAAAAAAGTATATCTTGGAGATAGAACAAAGTAATAAGAGTACATTTGTATGAAGATACATTTCATACTAACTTTTAAATATGTAAATTTGTTTTCCAAATGGCTTAAGACCAGGAAGCTTACTTTAATATGTACAGCAGAGGCTGTCCACGTTCAGGTCTCCAAGCATGAAATGGAAAGGGAATACTGATTGATTGTATCTGGTTCAATAAGTAAAAATATGTTTTCTGAGGTTTTAGAAGAAGGTGGAGATAAGAGGGATAAAAAGAAAGGATTCAGTGGGAAGCTTCAAAGGATTAATTAACTTATCCAACTGTGTAGAGATACCAGCTTCATATATGAAAATTCAATGTCAAACTTAGTTTAAAAGACAGAGTACAGAATGAGCACTTGGCAAGCTAGAAATCAGCACACTTCGGTCATCTAGAATGGTTTGACTCCAAGGGAGTGTGAGCAGTGAAGAACATTTCAAATGAAGGAATAGGGTGGGTCTCCTTCACGCTACTCATTATAAACATTAAGGCATATGGAAATATATGAATGTTTGAATGCCACTGGATCTGATTTGGAAGCAATATCATCATAGGTTTGATTCAGAGATGATAATATATAGGATCAGAACTGGATGCTCCTTCAAGGAAATATGGCAAGAAAATGACTTATCTTAGAGGTACCCTTTTCTGGTTCTGAGCAACCGCTGACAGGGTTAAAATGGCCAGAGAGGAAACCACCCACTAGGATATTAGAATTAATTTTATAAGGATGCAGGTATGGCCAGGCACGGTGGCTCACACCTGTAATCCCAGCACTTGGAGGCTAAGGCGGGCAAATCATGAGGTCAGGAGTTCGAGACCAGCCTGGCCAACATGGTGAAACCCCTGTCTCTACTAAAAATACAAAAAATTAGCTGGGCTTGGTGGCAGGCGCCTGTAATTCCAGCTACTCAGGAGGCTGAGGCAGGAGAATTGCTTGAATCCGAGAGGTGGAAGTTGCAGTGAGCCCAGATTACGCCACTCCACTACAGTCCTGGGGACAGAGTAAGACTCGTCACACACACAAAAAAAGAATACAGGTGTAAACACGTCTATCCCTTATTTAGATCAACGTAACACATAGCAGAAAAATGACAGGTCAGTGAAATTTATGTATGAGAAAGGCATGAAGCTGCAAAAATATTTCATCTCTCTTCAGTAATTCAGCCAAAACATTCCAAATATGAAATAATGAGCTTCATATAAATCTCGACCTGAAAAAAAAAGCAGCAGAACTTGACTGCTGACTGTAAAGAAGATAAAGTTAAGAAGAGTTAAATAGTAATACTTTTTCAATAAAAATAATTAATTTTGGGAAAAATGTGAGTTTATGGCTAAAACATATAGGCTTTGGAGGTAATAGTTGGAGCCTGTGAACTGACGTTGAGAGCCACAGGCTGTTTATAGAGAATCACCCAGTAACAACAGGTGATTGAGGGAGCCTTTACTGACCTGATGAATGAGAGGGGAGAGAAGAAAGAGAATTCAGCATGACAACTTTGTCATGGGGCCTTTGAATAGGAAGAGAGCCTAAGGTTTATGGCCTCCATCTCTTGTTCCAATTCCTGTTCAACATTCAGGTCTTTAAAATGTGAATTCAGTAATTATACCCCCTTGAAGAATTCAGTTCAAATTCAGTGTTCCCAGTTTCTTTAATCACTCCTCACACAGTATCACATGAGTTGTTCCACTCTTCTGGTTTTCCTCCTCTGGACACACTCTAATTAAGTTCCTTCTTAGAACGTGGTGCCAAGATTTAAGCATGATGCTCAGATACATTCCTACACAGCAAGTGATGGAAAAAGACAGACGTTTCCTTTGTTCCAAATTGTGTGATTCCATCCATGCAGCCTCAGTTTATAGGGGAGTTTTGGCAGCCAAGTCTCTCTGTTCACTCCTGTTAAATAACAGTCATCGTAGAAGTCCTGGGTGTTTTCACAAGTTATTTCATTTACCGAGGTCTCCTTCATCTCAGGGTTTGGAGGCAACTCTTTAAAAACTAAAATGTGAGATTTAAATCTATCTTATTAAATTACATTTCAAATTCATCAGCAATTGAATCAGCAGAGAATTTAAACAAGACAGAAAGTAAGAACAGTGTCACCAAGTCAAAGGAAGAACGTTTCTGGAAATATGTTGTAAAAATATGTTTACCATTTGTTAAACATATATATTCCATAAACAAACATAAAGGAGCCTTTTAAAGTTTGTTTTCCCTCAAATTTCAATAACTGCCACTTTCTTCCTTTCCTATAATTTACATTAAATTTCTGTTCTTAAGGGCATTGATGATGTATTAGGTCATTCTTGCATTGCTATAAATAAATACCTGAGGCTGGGTAAAGAAAAAGGATTTAATTAGCTCCCTGTTACAGGCAGTAGAGGAAGCATAGCTCCAGCATCAGCTTTGGGGAGGCCTCAGGAAGCTTACAATTATGGCAGAAGCTGGAGCAGGCACTTTACATGGTGAATGCGGGAGCAAGAGGGAGAGTTGCTGGGAAGGTGCCATACACTTAAAAGTGTACGATCAGATCTTGCGATAACTCAGTTTATCACAAAGAGAGCAGCAAGCCATGAGAGATCTGCCTCCATTGATCCAAACACCTCCCACCAGACTCCCCCTCCAGCATTGGGGATTACAGTTCAACATGAGATTTGGGTGGGGACAAATATCCAAGTTATATCAATGGGTGTATCTCTCTTTCTTTGTACTTCTTTGCTATAGTCTGATAAAGTTCAGGAGGCAAACTTCTGGCTGTACCACCTCCTGGTTGTCTGTGTGGGGAAAATCTTAAATGTTTTCTAAATATAATTTTCTTACCTATAAAATGGATACAGTAATAAAATCTTCCTCATAAGAATGCTGTGACAGCCATGCAAAATACTTTATGTGAAGTTTCAGGAAAACTGCCAGATACAGAAGTATCAGTAAATGTTAGCAGTTGTTTGTTTGTTTGTTTGTTTGTGACGGGCTCTTGCTCCATCACCCAGGCTGGAGTACAGTGGAAGGATCACAGCTAACTGAAAGCTCAACCTCCTGGGCATAAGCGATCTTCCTGTCTCAGTATCCCAAGCAGCTGGGACTACAGGCACGAGCCACGATGCCTAGCTAAATTTTTAAATTTTTTGTACAGATAGAGTCCTACTACATTGCCCAGGCTGGTCTTGAATTTCTGGCCTCAAGCAGTCCTCCTGCCTGGGCCGCCCAAAGTTTTGGCATAAGCCAACATGTCCAGCCAATGTTCACTATTTTTATTAAGCCACCACTAAAACTGGCATTAATTTATATTACAGCATTTAAATCAAAGCACATTTCATGTGTATTTTAAATATGGATTCACATTTTTTGTACATTCTAAAATCTGTCATGTTCTTAAGGAAATTGTTTCGTATTCAACTTTGTATTCATAAGATCTATCATGATTCCTGGTACTCAGTAGATATTCAATGCATACTTGTGACATTAATGTAATCAATAAATTAATATATGTGGATATGGTACAGTTTAAGAATTCATCAGTCAAGCTACACTCTTGTTCAGTGATACTGTTCATCACATTGTCATGCTAGTATAAATCCAGACCTGATCTTTATGTGCTAATAATATTACTGAAAGCCTCCCGTATGCCAGAAACAGTTTGCATACAATTTTTCCTTTATCTCTCACTACCCCCTTTGAGATCGGTTCAGTGACTAGTCCCTTTTCACAGATGAGGGAACAAGGTACCTAAACATTAAAAAAAATGTACCCAAGTAAAGTTACTCAGCTGGTGAGAGATGGAGCAGGACTAGAACCTAGCCTGTCTGACTCCATAGCTGAAACAATTCATCACTGCCCTCTATTGCCTCTGCCTCTGCCAAATCAATGTGTCTAATGATAGTAATGATTTTAAAAATGCTCCAGATTTAGCTCAGTTTGTACATTTGTTTTGTTCTCTCCCAACTGCTTTCAAAAGCTACAGCTGATGGCCATGCCACGTCCTCTTTCCCTCTTGCTGCTGAAGCCAGCAAGTTGTACAGTTTACATGAGAAGAAAAACAAGGTCAACTTTCACTTTAAGGTGATTTTAGGACACTTTAGGACTATGATATCACCATTTGGCTGTTAGGCCAGGTGCATAAAAGTTAACTGGCTCTGACAGCCTAGCTTGGTCATTTCCTAACTAACCACAGAGATATAGTGTACACAAACCTCAGTTGCCTTAACTTTGAGCAGGGAACATAATACTTTTCCATATTGTTGTAAAGAATAAATGAAATAAATTGTGAAAGCATAAAAAATGTTTAACTTAGAGTATAGCTTAATGTTTCTGATCTCAGTGAACCTCACAGTTCATTGGAAGACATAGGCATTTACATCTATAACTGTAGCATAACATGTTCTCTAAGACACATGGTACTGGACATGTGCATAATACGGAGATACCAGGGAAGAAAGAGCCCTCCTGACTCAGAAGAGAGGAAGGAAGAACCATAAGAGCTAAGATTAAGGACTTTTTTTTTTTTTTTTTTTTTTTAAAAAAGAAGTGTTTCAGCTCCCTCATAGCCTGGCTAATTTAATAGTTATCCCTTTCCCAGAGACTCCATATGAACAGAAAAAGGGCTATTTTCTCCAGGTCTCCATCCCCACTGCCTAGCACTGAAGCCTTGCATATAATAGGAATTCAGTAAATGGCTGTTGGATAAATCATGAAACTATAGAGAATGTAGTAACCAAAATTATATGCTGGTATTAGGTAAGAAATACATTTATCTCCATTTCACTAATGGAAAATTTAGGCTCAGAGAGATTGTAATTTGGTCAACATAGTTAACATAGCCAGAAAAAGATAAAGGAACATATACTTTCTGACTGTAGTTTTTAGGATTTTGTCCTAAATTGGAAAGAAATGCTATAACAAAATCATATTCAAATTTATTTTGGAATCTAGTGGTGTTGCTACAAACTTCATTTCTCTAGTTGATTTATAAATTCCTTGAATCTGTTTAGAGCTGGCACTAATATTTGTAAACCATTGAGCAAAATGGATAGATTGACTTAGAGAATCGGAGCTCTGTAACACACCTATGCACATAAATACAAATACACATATTTAAATTGACACAGGATTACTGCTGCTATATATCAGTCTTATTAAATCCATTGGAAATGTCAAGAGAAATGATCGAAGTAAGTGACTGTTCTTGCATTTATCAACAAGTAAAATTTCTAGCTTAGTTTCTGGGTCATAGTAGACAGTGTTTGATGAATAGAAGCATAACAGGCTGACTTAATTAACTAACTAATGGTTTAAAATACTTGAAGTTCATCATTTAAGGGGGAAATCTGTCTTCAGCAGGGTCAAAAACACAAAATGATCTTTACAATATAGCTGATTTTATACTTATACAAAATAGTGACACTCATTATTTTTAAATGATAAGAAAATTGAAGCCTAAAAACTCATGCTGTTATAAAAAATAAGAGATTTTTTTGTAAAATAATTCTTGGTTTTAGAAAATATATTTAAAATATAGCAATATAATTAGGACAAGAATAAGAAATCAATCCTTGAAATTATTTTATCAGAATTTTGTCCTCTTTACCCCATGGCAAAGTAATTACCATATTATCCCATAATAACTTGAGGTCTAGCCGTATATTAGCCTTAAACAAAGACATTAGTCTTTTCTGCACTATTTTTGAGCTTGTTTATTCTGGATATGATTTATAACTCTGAGGTATGATTTATCATGTTTATCAAGATAGTTTCACATTTGCTGGTGCTATCTTTGTTTCAGTTCATGTTTCTGATGAGAAAATTGAAAGTAATCCATCAAACTGGAATATGATCAAGGTAAAATATGTCAAACCCAGTGAATGAAAAACACAATACAGTCAGATATCTTCTACAAACACATGGCCAGTGTACTGCTTACCTTACTAGTGCTTTTGCTTCATCTTTTTAATGACATTGAGCCTGATAGGAACTGTAAATTATTCATCTTACATGTGCTTACCAAGGTACACTGTAGATACCATTTAATTGTCTTTAAATAAAGCAAATGTGAAATGTAAAAAAAAACAAACAAAAAACCCAGCTCTTTTAAAATGTGATAGATAACAAAGATTTATCCTGAAGTTTTATATTACATGCAATTTAAACATTGTTTTTTAAAGGAAAAAGCAATCACATGTAGTAGAGATTTTATACAGAATTTTTAAATGTGACATTTAAAAACAAAAAGTTTGTTCCATGGAAAACTGCTTTCAGAGATTTTTAATAGGTGTTTCTCTGACATAGGAACCTAAGCTTCTCAGAGCTTTTAATAGGCTTCTAACAGGCTAATAGTCAAGGCCATGACCCAAGAAGAGATAGTTCACAGTGTTTTCCACAAATATTTCACCCCAGAATTTCTTTTCTCATTGAACATATTTTAGAAAACCCTTTTGTAAATGATGCTGCGAATCTCACAATGT
The DNA here is from genome assembly GCA_963574635.1 of Cheracebus regulus. Taxonomy (NCBI): domain Eukaryota; kingdom Metazoa; phylum Chordata; class Mammalia; order Primates; family Pitheciidae; genus Cheracebus; species Cheracebus regulus. The sequence continues at coordinate 19,800 of CAUYQU010020162.1, forward strand.
TTAATTTAGCTTTTACTAATATATTACCTAAATTGTTAATTAGGGACTTTTTTTTTCACATAGCGTTTATGTGACTCCTGAAAGAGCTCCCTGAATTTAGTTTTTACATTGAATTTATCTCAAAAATTAGAGACATATGCCCTCAAAGGGGCATAAAACAATTTCATTTGAAATTGTGCTTCAAATTATCTATTGATCTATCTGTCTATCTATCAATGTATTCTATCTTGAAGGTTAAATTTGGATTATGTTAAGAATTAAATTAGAAAAAAATCTTACCAAAATGTAAAATTAACAGAACTTTTAAATTTTACTTTCTGAATGTTTCCAAATCCTACATTTGTATATTGGTTTGAGATGCTATTTTAACATCTTGCATGTGTGTGTGTGTCAGTATATGATAATGACTTGAAATCTGATTTTTTTAGATTTTTACAATTGAAAATATTAGTAAATTGTAGAAGGCCTAGAATTATGATCATAATCAATACATAACACTATGTCTATCAACTGGATCACATGTCATCTTATACATACACTTATATAAAATATTTGCTTTGTTTTCCTTAGCAGCATAAATGTATATATGTGCATATTGTAAACATATACAATACAATATAATATATGCAATCTAGAATATGTAATATAGTACAATATATAATATATATTAGTGCCAGAGGCATTCGAACCAGAGCGACTCCATTTTGAGTGAGGACTGAGAAAATGAGGCTGGAACTTGCTGGGCTGGATTCCCGAAAGCTAGGCATTTCTAGCATGTAAATGTTTACGGTTAAGGGAACAAATTAATAATGTTTACTAAACAGGCCCAGACTTGGGAGTGTCCAGATAACCCCATGTATGAAGAACAAAGGCATTCCTAATTTTGCTTTAAAAATAATAATGCTGTCCAGGGGCGGTGGCTCACACCTGTAATCCCAGCACTTTGGGAGGACAAGGCGGGCGGATCACGAGGAAATCCAGACCATCCTAGCTAACACAGTGAAACCCCGTCTCTAGTAAAAATACAAAAAATGAGCCAGTTGTGGAGGCAAGCACGTGTAATCCCAGCTTCTTGGGAGACTGAGGCAGGAGAATCGCGTGAACCAGGGAGGCAGAAGTTTCAGTGAGCCAAGATCACAGCACAGCACTGCAGCCTGCCGACAGTGAGATCCTGCCCCAAATAACACCACTACTAATAATACCTATTCTTGCAGAATACAGTAAGAAAATTAATACTTTATCACAAACCCTTGTACCAGAGCACATCTCCTCATATATAAAAGCATTGTACCTAGGGTGGACGCGTTCCTCCTCTCACTTTCAAGAACTCCTACTCTGTTTATGGAGTTGTTGCTCTTTCACCACTTTACTTCATTAATAAACTTGCTTTTACTTTGCACTGTGGACTTGCCCTGAATTCTTCCTTGTGCAAGATCAGGTGATTTTGTTTAAGGTGCCACACCCATACGCCCTCATTCCCAGGAAGGAAAAAGACTAGAAACTTGCAAGGTCCAATAAAGGCCGAAGACTATTTAGGCCAAAAGGAATAATGCAACCAAAAGATTGCCAGAAGCAAATAAAACACAGAGAAAAGGGAAATCAGCAAGTTATTTTAAAAGAGAAAAGAAAAATGTAAGTCAGGTCATTAAAGATTTAATTGACTAGTACAAAGTCAATGAGAATAAAGCCATCAAATGAACATTTACAAAGAGCCCATTGAGATTTCATCGAGGCTATTAACATGTCTTTCTAATTACCATAGGCCACTCTCAAAAGGCTATTAGTAAACCCTGTATTTTGGAGAAACATATTTGGGCAATGGCTTGAGAGTGAGTAATTAGAAGGATCATTGGATAAGAAAGTTCATATTACTTAATTGTGAAACTTTTACTTGAAGTATGTTTCAGAAGTGAAAGTCCAGTTGTACATACTTAGGAAATTTCTTTCCTTAAGATGTAGAGCTCTTTTTTAACAGTGAACTAGAGTTACATTTCTGTATTCTATGAATAACTTGCTATGCTTAAATAATATTAAATAATTTTTGACATTTAAAACCTTAGGCATGCAAAGTTGTATCACGTTTAAAGTTGACCATTTACTCCTCATCTACCCTTTCAAGGAGAACTAAACAATTACCTCTGAATTTTAAGGTAGCTCCAAACAGCAGAAGTAATCAGTTATCTTAGATAACGTTGGCTAATGTTGGAGATTATCATCATTATAAAGGCACAAGTGAATTTTGAAGTTTGAGGTATTTGGAGGATCTACAGTGATGGAATTCTCTAAGTGGTGATGGTAACCCATTATACTTTAGGCTCAGCCAGCAAAACCTTCCACAGCTGGTGATTTAATCAGAGACTGGCTGGTTATCTAAGGGTTAATGGAACAGTTCTTAGGATTAAAACCTGTATTTATTTCTAAACTCTGAAGAAATTGCTATATCTGCCAGTCAATTGCTGCTGCTACTTCCAAAAAAATGTTTTAGTCTATTTTCTTCCATTTGCTTATCAGATGTTAAAGATGAAGGGAAAATTATTTCGAGAATGATTCCAGTTGTTCATCCTGTTCTTTATAAATGCTTTTTGGAAATATCAATTAGTAGAAAAAAATAAGTCTCAAGATTTTGTTCACATTCTGAATTTTTATAAAAGCTATTATGGATTATTAACCAATTTATTGTGTCCCATCATATTAGAATATTTCCAAATATTATTTCTAATCCTTAAAATGAGTCTCACTTCTAGGAAATATGTTTATTTTTATTTTGTAAAAGAAAATGGAAGGATTACAGTATTTAAATAACTTGCCACAATTATACAGTATTTAGCATGTCAGAGCCATAATTTTAGAAACAAATTACTATCCATTTATTGGGTGCTTATTATGTGCCAGATAATGCTCAAAGGCTTGTGTGTGTATTGTCTCATTTCATTCTCAAAATAATCCTATGAGGCATTGGATCAATGTATCATGGATTCCGTTTTTAATTAAGGAAGCCAAGGCTCAGATGATTGAAGTCACAGGCTAAAGGATGCAAAACTCTTAAGTGAGGGAACTGAGATTTGCACTCAGGTCAATCTAACCCCAGCTCTGTTCTCCCCTTCATCATAAAAGGGTTCTGAGGAGGAATCTCTGGAATAACTGCCCAGGGATCATTCTGGGTAGTCTTTATTTTCTCAATGTGTCTCTATTTCATACATATCTCCCCACTCTTTAATTGTGTCTCTTATCATATAAAACATGAAAATGAGAAAAACACTCTTTAAAGATATAGCAATAGCCTGAAGTGTATATTAGAGCAGGGTATGCTGTCATGTATAAATAGAGAAAAATTATATTATAAAAAGGTCAAGATTAAAAAATAATGATTATAAAGTAAAACCAGATTTTCACAATAAGTTTCCCAGAGTTTCTTAATTGTGATACTTTAATGAAATATATTGGCGGGGCGGGGGAGGGGCGTGGGAAATGACCTTTAGCAGCATACCTGTAACTTTTGTACCATCAACATGAAAACACATGTTGAAACCTTTCCCCTAACTTTAAGATACATTTGCACTTCTAGGATACTTCTCATAAGGTATGCGGTTGTCTTCTAATTTACACGTACACCTGTGACCTAGAATATTCTGATGTGAGCCAACAGCTGAAATCCTTGTAAGACATGCTAGAGCATTTTAGGACAGTAGGATTGTGTTGAATAACCAGTTACTGCAATAGAACATGAATGCAGGGGACATTCGTCTTTGCTACCAATTACACTTGGACATACAGCAGCAGGAGGGAATCCTGAGTCCTTGACTTAATTTCATCTGGCCCTGGAGGCAAGTAACAGGAAGTGACAAGCCATTTATACATCCAGTCACAAAGCACAATGTGACTTTAACTTTAGAAAAACTTACAGAAGGTCATATGTTGTGTATCAGTCTTGTTAATGATTTACTGGTTTCTCGGCATATGAAATGTTTATTGTTTCTTTGTCAGGGAAACACACTGTGAGGTGTGTCCTTGTCTTTTTCTGCCTGTAAATCCATCTTTCCTTTTCTTTATTATTTTCCTCTTTTGTTAGATTTTTCTCTCTGACTCTTCCTTACTCTTTGATTGTTTTTCCTCCACATTTCTGTCTTTCTGTCGTCAGTTGCCTGCTTCCTTTATGCATAATATAAAATAAAATTTTAGACAAATCGCCTGAATAGTTTTCAGACTTTGTTTTTAACGTGAAAATATGAGTAAAGTTGGTTTTACTTCTGTAGCTTTTATGCTGTGGGTCAGAGGCCATTAAAACAAAGACTGAAGCAGGGGTCCACACTCCCTGCCTTTCTGTGAACTATTTTAAATCATCTATGATAATCTAAAATTTAGAAATGTTCTTGCATTGAATTTGTTTTAATAAAATTTGTCTTGTATTTTAAATTGAATTTGCTCTCTGAACGTTGCTTTATGGATTTTAAAAAATGTTTTACATACCCAGATATAAATTCTCTCATAGGTTGAAACCCATTCTAAAATATCCTATTTGACACTTAGCCCATCTGCTTAAACATGTATTGATCATTAACCCAGTAGATATTTGAGACAATAAATTCACTAGACTTTAAAAGTTCTCTCCCTATCATGATTATTATGAAAAGTTCTGCATTTCAACCTTGTAGTAAAATTTCCCTTGAAAGGAAATTAATTTTTAGTGACCTAATCTTATGTTTTCTTTATGTCTGAATTTCATTTGATTAAAAAAATGTTTCACTGAGCACATTGTTATCGGCTATTTATTCTTTTGCAAAGCAGCATTTCTCACACAGCTGCTAAGTCCCTGTTGGCTTTAGATTGCTGTCTAAAATGAATTCTATCTATTGTATTTACTTGATCACTAGGGATGGTACAGATTTATCTTACAAGAACTGTCCTCAGAGAGACCTGCTAAGCTTCTCAGGCTAATGGGGCTGTAGCAAGGCCTCATTATTGCCGCGCGTATATCTGTAATTACATTCACCTCCTAACTCAATATGAAAGGCAATCATCAAATGTAAACAGTGGTTGCCTCCGATGGAGCTATTATAGATTATTTTTCTGTTCCTCATGCTTTTTATTCTCACAGTGAACAAAGGAACAGAAGCAGCTAAAACGTAGCTATTTTTTTTTGAAAGAGCAATGTGACCTAGATAAAGAGAAATGTAAAACAGCTAGTTGATTACACCCTAAAGGATGTGGTTTGTCACAGACATGTGCCTCAAACAGTTATAAAGATTTAATAGTAGGTATTTTCTAAGTACTTTATTCCCTCAGAATCTTCAAAATCTAGGGAAACTTTATTACTTTATTTATTTACTTAGTAGCTTAAATAAACTGAGGCAATATTTCAGAACTGTTCAGTGAGACCAGGTTTCATAAATGATGCAAGCAAGTTATCTATTTTCATTTATTATAAATATAAAGGGTGGGTGGCAGGGATCCCATTTACTAAATGGTTTCATTAAAGATGAAAGCAATTTCACTTTTAAATCTATGATTAAATAGATAAATTTATGCATATATGATGATGTACATCTATACATAATCAGAACTAAATAAGCAAATACTATGTAAGTGGGCTTGCAAGGTTATGTGCTGAGCTACAGAATATCTTGATAATCAAGATAAAATGGCACCTCCATATGCTGTTACTTCTGTAACTTTATAATATTGTCCCATGCACATTAACCTCTTACTGAGCTGTGGAGTTTTGTTGTTGGATAAATATTTTAAAGAGAAAATTAGAAATCCTTTTGGACTGGATTCATTCAGAACAGATTCTGATGAGACCCAGCTCTTTGGAAAAGGGTATTTATGGCTTGTTGAACATTTGTGGTGCAATGAAAAATCTGTAAATTGCAATTAACACAACAAAGCTGAAAAATGAAGAAAGTGGTGAGATTTCAGTATCTCTGTGGCTGAGCTGCTGTGTGTGTGGTGGGGGGGTTCCCTGGGATATTCTAAGCCTAGCAACATATTTTCTTTCCATTCAGTTGTAACGATCATTCAGAAAAGTGACAAATATATCTACAGGATGTCTCGTTCCGTGGGTGAGGAGCAGCTCTTGTTTTAGAGAGGACTTAGCAAGGATGCTGTAATTTGCAGTGACTTGAAAAGCAGACACTGGATGTCCTCCATGCATAAAGTAACCCACGTAGTAAGATAAATTACTTTAAGATCTGTGTTGATTTTTTCAATTCAATGTCTGGAGACTTATTAATTGAATGCAGCCATCTGCAGAGCTTGACTTGAGATTATATTGTTGATTTAAGCACAAAGAGTATATCGCTGAAAAAATTGTGAACTCCGGTAAAGTGAATCCCAATCCATCACTGGACATTTGGCACTGTTTGCACCATCATACAGACCATGGTCATCTGAGGAATAGTTTTATGATAGGAGAGACTTCTCAATATATTAGCAGTTATGCTTTCCATGCTTGGCAACACAGAAGGGTCATCTTCATGTAGTCCCAGGAATTTGTATGTGCTGGGTTTATGAAGTCAGATGATATATTCAGTATTTCCTTTGTTGATTTTTCTTGCATTATTGTTACCTGGATAAGACAAAGTCCCTTCATTAGAATACTTTACCAAATATTGTTGTATTGATGTCAAAGTCTTCTTTTCTCTCTCTCACTGTATACATACCTATACACATGCACACCCACACACAAATGTATACATGTTATATATACACACACATTATATATAGACACATATATAATATATAAACATACAACATATGTATTATATTATAACATTAACATCATGTATACAAATATGCCACCTACTTAATTTTGAAATAAGTAATAAACTTTGGCCTAAATATGTTGCAGTATCTAGCCTTTCTATTTCCTCTTCAAACATGTCCAGTTTCCATAATATTTTCACCCTTGTTGTAAGAGGTGGAAGAGAATAGGAGTCAGCAGTGATAAATTTTCTTGATATTTTGATACTGGTTGTCTTTCCTAGAGGGCATTGAACAGAAAGGCTCTCAGACCAAACTAAGTAGATTAAATTATCAAGATAATTAAATCAATTTAGATATATAATGCATAGTAACAGGAAGAGAACAGGAAGTGACACACATAGGATAGGGTGACACAGCATAGGACAGCTTGTGATTAGTACAGTAGACCCCTGGGCCAGGGGTTGGATATCTCATCCAGATCGTTGTATACTGGTAGTCCTGTCTCTGTATAACTGTGTATAATGTTGATGTATTAATTCAGTTATACAAAATAGTACACATTTTACTAATAGACATATCATATTTTTGCATTGTGTATGGCTGTAACCACAGGTACACAAGTCAATGACAGAAGTCATCAGCTATTTTCAGATTTCCTAGTAATATCTATATGCTGCTTTTTCATTAATGTTGTTTGTATAACACAAGCAAAAGCAGGCCCCAGAGCAACAAGAAAAATTTTTGAAGGGCATTTAATGTGGAAATAGTCTTATCTAGTATTTTTATCTCCAGTGAACTGGAAAGGCTTGCCTTTTTGTGTGTGAATTTAATATGAAATACAGAAGTATAGATCCCAGATGTTCTGAAAATACGTAATTTTGAGAACTAGTGATTTAGTCTGAAGAAAATAATAACAGGAGAACTAAATAACGGGTTTAAGGCTGTAAGTGGACTTTATATGAAGAACAGCATCTAGTGATATCTAATTTACTGGACTCGCTATTTTTACCCATTAAGGCTTGGTAGATGACTAATTCCTGGGAAGGAGGAGGTTGAAGAACACTTTAACTGAACATCCTTTACTTGTGCAGATACTGATTTTCCCATTTTTGTGATTCTATTGTATTATGTTTACTTTAAAAGATTTTACAAACTATATAAAATGATTTCAAAAAGTTTTTTAATGCCAGAAAAATGATGAATTTATTTTTCTTTCCTTTGAGCTTAAATTTGTGGCCCCCTAGAAAAAAAAAGGTTTCAAACAGATGTGTGCATTGCTATTCCGTGCAGCCTCCACAAAAGCTGGAGTCCAGAGGTTGGAAATTCTGTAACTATTTTGCTTGTTTCAATTCCCTCTCTAAAAACCTTCTAATTATTTCTCATCACGTGCCACATAAAACCAAAGCTCCTTAACACAATTTATAAGACTCTTTCTTTTTTAATATATTAAAAAATAACAGGAGTATATAACATAAAAGTTACCATCTTAACCATTTTTAAATGTACTCTTCTTAGTGTTCAGTGTAATCCATTGTGCACCAGGTCTCTATAACTTTTTCATCTTGCAAAACTGAGACCCTGTACTCGCTGAGAAACTCTCTATTTCCTCCCTTCAGCCCATGCAACCACCATTCCATTCCCAAAGACTTCCTCGGTCTGACTCCTGCTCTCCTGTTTGATTTTCTCTAACTCATTTCAAAACCTTCCATACACAATGTCTTTCTAGTTTCCACCATGGCTCGCAGTTCAGATCTTCACTCACTTCATTCCCATTGCCTGGGATGCTCTCCCATGACCGCTTGTATGATTATTTTCTAACTCACTTTTCAGATATACATGTAAAAGGCATTCCTCAAGTGGGAAATGCACACCCAATGTGTGCTCTTACACAACACATTTTATTTCCAACCGTCACAAAAATTAACTATTACTTTTTTTTTCTGATAGAATGTGAGCCTTTGAAAACAAACCAATAGCTACATAGAGGACTCCCAGTGTTACTCATCATTTCATTCCTGGCACCATAGCCCACACCAAATAAATACTGATTGCCTGAATAACTGAGTCACTGCTCAAAATACCTAGATTTGAATCTTATTTTGTCACTTATAAGTTGTGTGCTTTTGGGTACACAAAGATCATAATAATGATGATGACAATAAAAATACTTATTACAGCAATAATAGCAGTGCTAGTAGCAGCCATCACTAACATTGACATAGCACTTGCTATGTAGTAGGCATATTTAAATCCTTATATTAATTTACTTAATATTTATAATAACTCTTTGCAGTAGGTACTATGATTGTGTCAATTGTCAGATGTGTAAAGAGGATAGGGATATTAAGTGATTTGTCTAAGGTGACACAGTTCATAAGAAACAGAATCATTGTTGAAATCAGGGGCTTTGAATATGAAATCCTGTTATGAACTATTGTTTGATGTGTTGGACCTCCATTTCTTTATTTATAATGAGTGATTTCCTTTCAAAGATGGCTGATGAACATTAAATGTTTCAGTCTGTGGCAAGCTGCCTAGAACAATGCCTAATTGGAATTAGGCTAATTCTAATTGGAATTAAGGCTAGAATTAGCACTTAACTAGTCAGTCCTCTTGGACTAGGTGGAATATGGGTCTGGATGAGAACCCGACTCATGCGCAAGAAATCTGAGACACAATTGGACCCGTGTCTTCTAAGATACAGGAATATCCTTAAAAGACAGTTGCGGGTATTTTTCCTGACTATGCTGTTTGCCATTTCTTCTTAACCCCTTGACTCTTGAATCCAAGAGAACAGAAGTCTAGTCCAAAATCTACAAGCACCTTATACACCACTGCCCTGAGGCTTTGGCGGTTCCTGGCTAGGCAACTAGAATTGATTGTAAAGTCATGCTCACACTCTTTCAGCCTAGATCATCTAGCTTGGCTCCAGAGAGTTTTATAATTTGGTGGTGGGGTTTCAGTGGTCTTGTTCTTTAGGTTGGTGTGTTCTGACAAAACCCGTATTGAGATTCTGAATAAAACAATCCTGTATCTAAGCATTTGACATAAAATAAGAACTTATTTCAAACTTGTGTTTTGTTGAAAAACCAAAAGTATGGCAAATATACATACATGCTTTTTATGGATTCAGCAGATGAGCTGCAATATAATAATGTATGTGGTTGTATTAATATATAAAACTTAAAAATCAATTGTTTTATAGCTTTGCTGATTTGACATTTATGAATAGGTGGAAATACATACATGGATAAACATGTATTCCAGAAATTTTCAGTTTGGTCAGCGTAATACCCACACTTGTTTAGAAATAGTCCTGTAGGGAAGAATAAAAGAGGTAAGCAGGAACACTTGAAATCAAAATGCATCTGCAGTTCTTTTGATCTTTTTAATCAGTTTCTCAATTGGACATTTTACTTGCAATGCCTCAGTAGCTGAATAGAGGAGATGTATTTTGATGTTACTTTTCTCTTGTTATTTTTGCAGGGTGTGATGGAGAGATGCTACCATCAGTTGGATATATAAAAGCAATAGCCAAATAAAGAGATAATCTGTCTTTCCCATCAGCCTCTGAACAATTGATAGTGAAAAATAGTGTAATACAATTTATAATGTTCAAAATAAAAGATTATTGATAATTTGTTATCAGTAACCATCAAGGGTGATATAATTACAAAACTCAAGATGATTTGACAGAATTTTTAAAATTATTTAAATCTAAACATCCAGACTGAATAACCTCAAATTAATTAAGTGGATTCATTTGATTGATACTTTATTTTACTGAGTAGCCAATAAAACTCTACGAGTTTTTCTTAAGGTCTTAGGACAGGTCTGTGCTTCAGTGATAACACCCAAGAATTTAATCCATTACATGAGGAGAAAGTATGTGTGCATGTGTGTGTATACACATAACCAGATATTCACCTAAGTTTTTCAAAATTATTGAAATAGATGTTTTGGGGATTAATGAACTGTTATATTAACCATGGTTTCTTACTATCTATCAAACTGTTCACTTTTTCAGAGTTGAGACCTGCATTTGTACAGATTTTCAGCTCATCATTCACATAGACTTTCAATAGTACCTATTGACTGAAAAAAAAAAAATGAGGGCCAGTGTTGTTAACTGGAATGTGAAGCTCTCCATAATGTTACTCTTCAGCTCTCCAAAATTGCTGTTTCTCCAAAATAATGTCCATTCTCTTCACAAATCTGCCCCTCTCCATCTCACCCCAGTAACATTTATGGGATGTCTTCCTTCCTTGTGTTAATATAGAGTTGACCTCACTTTGCCAGATGTATCATACACTTTTCAACTTTCCTGTGTTTATTTGCTGCACACCAGTACACACTACCTCAGTTACTGCCTTGTTCCTTGTTTAAAGGCATGGGCCATTTCCTGCATCTCATCAGAAGCTTGTATGAGCAACATTTGTATGTGTTAACACAAGTCTTTAGATCACATCTGCATATCATTTTTTTCTTTTACAAAGTATCTTTAAGCTAATATTTACTATGAAGAAAGCTGGGAGTCAGGACACATGTTAATTTGTAGTCTTTAATATGAACTTATAACAATAATGCATCCATGAATTCTTGGGTGTGTCTAATAGCATTACAACAAAATCAGATCCTGAAACCTTTCTATGTGACCGAACAGTTAATTTTTCAATGCAGTATGTCTTCTGTCCTTGTTTATTGTGTGAAAGGGAAAGTGTAGGTCCTGGTTTTGCTTTCACTGAGAACACACTCTCTTTTTTGCACCTCCATAGGAGGACGGCCTCCGACCTGTGACATGTTTATGAAAGTTGATATTCATGATTTGGGAGCCAAAAGGGATAATTTAAGGGGTAAGAAATCCATGGAGCTATTTAACATGCACGTTTAATAAATAATAAACATTTAAAAATGACAGTGGTAACAATACAAAAGCTGTGTCAGTCCTATGCAGACTAACGTTTATTTTATGTTAAAATATAAAGTTTTTGCCAAGATTTGTATTTTACATGCGTTTGTATATTTATGTTATATATATATATATAGCCATTAAACTTATTTCATATTTAGTTATGATTGATTCAACTACCAGTCTCTACCCTACATCCTTGCTCTTCACAGTGGTGTTTGTGCACCAGCAGCACTGGCATCACCAGGGGAGCTTGTTAGAAATCTAGAATTCAGGTTTCACTCTGAACTATGGAGTCAAGGTTTCAATATTAAAGACACCTTTCCCTGTAGACATGAATTAGCATTTGGTTTTAAAACACTGCCATTATCTTTAGGATGTGAGATCCCCTAGCAATAATAATTTAGTATTTTTCTTAAAAGATCTTCTCTTCTAACCTCTCTTCCCCGCCAGATGGAGACTGCATCTAAGAGTCCCACAAATAAAATATTACAAAGAAACATTAGATACAGTGTCTTTAGTAACCTAGAAAGCAAGGCCTCATTAGATACTGTGAATATAACAAGCTTAGGTATCAGATGAAATAGGTTCTTTCTCTTTAGTGAGCCCTGTGTCTTTAGTGATCACATCCGTATTTCATGTAGAAATCTCAAGGACTGCCATAAGATTGTATGTAAATAAAATATGAAGGCAAATAAACTTCCTGGATCTGATATTCCTCAGTCCTGAAGTAACAGGACTCCTGGTCATAGTGTTCAAGATTTTCTGTTATGAGACAAATTATACCAGTTGAAATTTTGGGTTGCCTTCAAGTCTGCAGTAGATTTTAGCTTTTCCTCTGTGTGTATGTACATATGTGTGTGAGGCATGTGCAATCAAACATATGTAGGATTAATTTTGAGCAGCTCTGATCATTTTGTCTGTCTACATATGTTCATTATGGGAGTTGTGGCAGTTGCAAAGATTAAAAAAAGAACAATTCTTGCCTTCTGGGCCTTTATAATCTAGTACGCAAAATAAATTGAACACAAATAGTTTTGGCGTGAAAAAGCAACCAAAGAACTTCTGATTACTTTTAGATGGATTCATGAAAAAGACATTTTGGATAAACTTGTACTTAACTGAACCTTGAAGATATGTAGCACTCCACCAGCTAGAGACAAGCAAAAGCATTTGAAGTGGAAGAAGTTACGTGAGCAGAGATAAGAACACCAACAATTATGAGGCATGAAGATGACATAGCTCTGGTGAGAGGTGCAGCCAGAGTGAAGTGGTGGTAGAGTAGAGATAGTTTGAAGATATGTCTTCTACATATCAAATGCTAAACTAAAACTCTAAATTTCTTGTAGAAGATAAAAGGGAGCCATAGGCAGAGCTGCCTGTGGAGCAGCATGGAATCTAAACTGAGCCCATAGCAAAGTAATCTGGAAACAAACAAACAAACAAAAAATGTTTTTGTACTTATAAAGGTTTTAACTGCTTATGCCCTTGCAGTTCTTCTCAATTTATCTACAGTTTTGGAGTTGAGGTTTGAAATTTTATTAAACAGTTACTGAAGGAGACACAGGATTACTACTACTTGCAATTTACCAGAAGACCTTAACTATCACAACTGAAATTCTTAATAAAAATTCCAGGAGAAAAATGAAAGAAAAGTTTTAAACATTGAAGAAAAAACTGTACTTACTCCATCTACAGAATTTACAAATTTTTCTCTCCTTTCTAATAGTGTTGATATGTGAAGTTATTATTCTTGTCAATATTAATGGATGAAAGTATTTAAGTGAATTTAGAAGACAAGTGTGGAAAGACACTTCTTAAACTTATTAACTACAAAATCATGGTCTTTGAGTGAAACATCATGGAGAATCATTTTGCCCAAGTTTCATGTGAAGGACAGATATGCTTTCTACTTCCTTTTAGGTTTTTATTCAGGTTTTCCTGAAACTCATGTACTGACAGTTTTATTCAATTTTTCAAGACAGCTTTTGGAAAGTTATTTTTTCTAAGATTGATTAGAAATCAAATTTAAAAAAATCTAGTGATTTACGTTTCCCCAACTTGCCCCACAACAAAATCATATTTCTTCTTCACTGAGATCTTTGCAGATAATCATGCTTCTCTTTGGAATTTTTCTAAGCTAAATGTGCTTAGATTGTTCCATATATGTGGTATATGTGTGTGTGTTTACAATGTACAAATACACAATTTTGGCTTTTGAATTTAATGGATCACTAAAATCAAATCAAATGAAGTGTTTGCCGAGTTGCATTAAAAACATCACTACCTTCTAACTAATCTCACCTTCTCTGAATAAGTACAAATATAAATTTTACTTAAACGTTGGAAGAAAGTAATCTCAGAATTAAACAGTTCCTATCAGACAGCTTATTTGTATCACACCTAGCAAACCTTAGCAGAATAGAGTCCTTATTTTTCTCTTTTATTCCCCATGGGTTAGAGAAAATCTCTTTATTTTCAGCTGCCCAACATTTGGAAGCATTCTTCTATGTGACTTCTGTTTTGTCTGTAACTTTTTCTAACATGTGGGGTGAGAATTGAACACAGCACCCTCCATTGTAGTCTCTGCTGTTTGTTCGTGTTATCACTGTTTCAACTGCAGTCAAATGGAAACTCAGTCCTCCTGCATCCCAGCCTCATTTGTACAATGAACTTTATGACCCTAAAAGCTACACTTTGCATGGATCCTTGTTCATCTTTGCAGTTTTCGCCCAGTCTTGCGTTCTGTTGAGAACTTTAAAAATAACCAGGTATACCTATAAAGTTTACTTTCAATGTCTTCAGCCTTTCAAAAAAAAAAAAAAACGAAGAGGAAAATTGCATAAAACTCCATGCAAAAAGTATCCTGTGTATCCATAATATTTCATTTCTTTTGGCCTGGACATGAGTAAAAATCAAATGAGTTTTATCTCTTTAAAAAAGCTCTCCCAGGCTGAGGTTTTGCAAACACCGCTTTGTATGTTTTCATCATCCATTGAAGGTTAAAAAAAAAAAGACTGCCTTGGCTTCATCATGACCAAACACACTGTTTACATTAGCACAAAACAACAACAACGGAGATTTGTTCTTCTACTGCCAAGAAACTTAACAAGTAATTTGAGGTCAGAAAGAGCCATGGAAGAAATTCATTGTAATCTCAGAAAACCTGTATGGATTGAAGCCTTGTTGCTAAATTAATGAAAGAACCTCTCATCATAAACCAGTTAAAAGTGAGAAAATTGACTATAAAAGCTTAGAAAAGTAACCACTTGGAGAAGTTGGGAATCTTTCAAGGCACTAGGAAAGGCCTGTGGGTGAGTGGATAGATAACTAAAGCAAAGGGCAGATGGCCAAACCCAGAGCCACAAGGAGCATTGCAGAGGAAAGCAGGTGATGTGCCTTTAATTGCTCTTTAACCATTCTCATTTCCTATATGTAAGACACTCACAACCCTGGTTCTCAAAGACACAGTGCACACATTTCTATTACTAAACATCTCTGTTAGGAACAAAATAATTTATAACAACAAAATTTGTAACACAAGTCTACTTGGAATTTTCCCATGGTACTAATGTGGGGGAGAGTGATCAAAAGCATGGCTCCTTTTCTATTCCCTTTTGTTTTTCTATATATATAATGATAGATTAACTATTTGAAAAGCACAAACACATTTACATATGTCCTGGCCTCTGCCAGTTATCTAATGTCCAATAATACAATAACTTACTTGAGTTTCCTTCTTGTGCTGAGCGTTTATTTAAAAGGTGATGGGTTTACTGTGAACAAATTATTAAGAGTTTACAGTCTCTCTGGAAGGGGTTAGAAATAAACCATATTTACTTTCAGAAGAAACTTTTGAAGATTACATATATAAGTGAGATAATGTAATAGTTGTCTTTCTGTGCCCCGCTTATTTTACTTATCATAATGCCATGCAGGTTTATCTCAAATGTTAGCATTTCCTCCCTTTTTAAATTGCTGAATCATATTCCATTATTCCATTACACGCATGCACACACACATACACATGCACACACACATACACACACATATTTTTCTATCCAGTCATCTGTCAGTGAACATCATGGGTGGTGATGAATGTGATAATTAATATAATTATATTTATTATACAATATATACGTATATCAAATTTTCTTGTTGTACACTTTGTATATATACAATCTTTATTTGTCAATTAAATATTTTAAAATTTTAAAAAGGAATTATGAGTCTCAATAAAGTACCTTTTTATGTTATTCAACCATAATACTTATGTGATAGTCAAAATCTAAATGTTGGCTAATACAAAGGTGAAAGACAGAAAATTCAATGAATTGGCACTCTATTGTAGAAGAAAGGTAGATAGTATTTTGTAGTTTTTGTAATGGATATGTCATTCATCAGGTAGGCAAGGCATCTGACATGTCAATATGTTACTGCTTTTAAATCATTTAATATTCTTTGTTTAATGAGTACCAAATAAAAATGATACAGTTGTTTCTACATGTATTAGTGTTTTTCTAACTTTGACACTTGATAGAATATTAAAAATGAATATGCTTTGCAATATGTAAAATTTATATTTTATTTATATAAGCAGAGGTAAAATTCTAAGCACCTTGATTACATGAATTTGTTTTGATATTATTTTAAATTATGAATACCTATAATATATATACACATTCGTGTGTGTGTGTGTGTGTGTGTGTGTGTGTGTGTGCCTGTACACATGTGTATGTTGCCAGTAGTCAATAGTAAAACATTGACTAGGCTTGGGTTTCTTGTAGGTCTATTTTCGGGTAAGCAGCCACTTACAGAATATAAGATGTCTAAATTTCTGTGTTACATTCCTCATCATGATTTAGCATTTCAGAGATTATTTTACAGGCATTATTTTACAGCGTATCTTAATAGGGCTTCAATTTGTACATGTTCAGTAACATTCAGCAGGTAATATATATATTTATATATATGCAGTAGAAAAGTCCATTGACATTAATTATGTCTGTTTTAAGGAATAACTAACTTTTTCAGTTCAACTAAAAAGTTAGATCAACTTACTGTTGTAAGTTATGTATGTATGCAATGAGTTGATCTAACTTTTTAATTGATAAAAGTTTTTGAAGAAAAATAGTCAAGCCAATTAGTTATCTGTGTTTGCTCCAGACACCAGTTGTTTGATGTCATGTAGCTATAACTATTTTACCTAAATGAGATTCTCTAATACTTTGCAAAGCACAAATATTCTTCAGGGTCAGTTTCCCATTATTTTTAATACAGAAAGTTTTCTGTAAGCACAGAAATGCAATTTCTGTTTACCTCTACCTTGGGCAAAGCTATGGGAAATATTATTGGAACACATTTTGATGTTTTGTTGTGAGTCTTACAATAATTTATCCACTCCAAAAGGTTAAAGCAGGTCAATCAGTTGAAACCTCCTGTGCCTACAAAATAGATAATTTTCTGGAAAAGCATCTTTCCTCCTCAGTTTGCACTAGGGGAAATGAAATTGTTGCTTTAATATGCTTAATAGCACATTGCTGTCCATTTTGTAGTTGAAAGAGATTAATCAATTTCTGGCCTGTTTATCATTCAGTCAAGAGGCTTCCAAATTAAGGTTTCCACCTGTCCGACTTTCATTTGTGTACACTGGAATGGAGTCTTTAAGTGAAGCTTTCTATGTTGTGACTTTTTTTTGCCTGGTGTTGGGGAGGGTAGTTGGAAGTTACTGTGCTTTATAGAGCACATGGAATATTCAGTTATTTCAAATTTAACATCTCTTAGTTTTATATATAAGACATTTTCTTTCAAGTAGTTTATTTTCTAATTTTTAGTATTTTATTTTGGAGATTTCAGTGTAAAGACATTTTATAGTAACATTTAAGAGAATATCATTTAGCATCTGCTATTTTTCACTAGAATTCCAGATTAAGTGACTGTAGTGTACTGTTACCTGTTACTGTCATATCGTGATTTGTGGGTTTGTTTCATCTGTGGCTCTTCTTCGTTTTCTTTTTCTTTTTCATGTTAATAAAATCCAACATCAATTTGTGAGTCTAGGAATTTGTCCCCAACGGTAATTTTTCTATTTTTTTCTTTTTCTAAATCTTTTAAAAAACTAAATATAAGCTTTCATATGATTCACTTTCATCCCAGAACACATCCAGATATAAACTGTCAGGAAAGTTGTAATGTATGCGGATTTAAAATATGTTATGCAGCTCAGTGGAATATGACTTAAACATTGATTAAATATTTTCCTGTATTTTTTGAGAACTCACTTCCCATGATTACTGTATGCAACAGCAAGAAGGACACCCTGGTTGGACAGCCTGAAGACCGTATTCCATGTTCAGAATCAGGGACGTCCTTTGGGGAGCTGGCTCTCCCTCGGGCAGAAGATGCACTGAGTCTCTAGGTCTGTGCGTGCCGGTGTGGCAGCCACTGGACAGGTGGGACTGAGCACTGGAAGTGAGGTTAGTGAGGCCAAGGCAATGCTTCTTAAATCATCACATCTAATTTTAATCAATGAAAATGTAAAAACTGATATGCTGTAAAAAATAATTTTATATCAAGTTTACCTTATTGATTTGCTAGGAGTATATTTACCTTAGACCTTGACACGGTAGCTTCTGATTAAGGTTGTAAATGTTAAGAACAAGATTTTGAAGATATACTATGAAAAACTATAGTATATTATAGTATGTAAAAAAGTATATAGTACAGTATATATATTACGTAGTGTAGTATGTTCTAGTATGTAAAATATCTCAATACATTTTTCATTTTGGTTATATACTAGAATGATAGATTTTGGATAGGCTGGTTTAAATACAATACAGTATTAAAAGTAAGCTCACCTTTTTGTGTTTTTGTTTTGACTTTTCTAACGTAGCTACTAGAATATTGACACTTGCAAACATGGTTTGCACTGCATTGATGTTCAGCAGTGCTGCTGTGGTGCTTCAGATGGAAGGAGACGGTGACGGCTCTCTTCATAAAAGTGAACTTGGCAGTGCATTTTCACAAAAGTTAAATTTTCCTCTAGCTCCTTTGCATTTTACTAAGAGAAAACTGCCTTAAAACGCAGAAGTTTCAAAAATATGTTTCACAAAGTTAAAGTTAGAAAGGTTTCTGAGCGTTTTAATGTGTGACACACACACACACACACACACACACACACACACACACACAATTATAGACATTATACTCTGAGTCATTTCCTAAATTGATTTTAGCTCATCACCCATTTCCCAAGGAACATCTTTCAGGAATAGCATCCTATAGATCATAACGGGGGAAGTATAATGATAGTTCTGTGACTCATTATTTTGATCATCTTTCATTCCAACATTATCAGCGTCAGGACCTCTCTAGTATTCCTCACGTGTATAGCCTGTGTTCTCAGGCTATCTGTTGCCCATTCCCCACGGCTAACTTGCCTTTTCCAGCTGTAGTTTCCTCCTATTCCTTCTTTCATTCCTTCTCCCATTTTCAGACTCACCCTTTGTGGGTAAAATCCAAATAATATGATTAATCAAATACGTGTGTAAAATCCCTATTCCAGTGTAGTACATGCATTTCCATGTGCTAAATATATTTAATTTTATCACTGGCTTCAATTAAATATTCAAGACATTAAATACCAGAGGGCACACAGTGCTACTGATTCGAAATGTATTGTTGACGAATGGGTGCTAATTAACTTCCAGGTATGTTAATAAATATTTATTGAGCACATTGTTCAAGCAATTGTGCTTTGGACACTGGAGATTCGTCAGTAATAGGCACACATGGAATTTAATAATCTGACCTCATGGAGAATATTCGTGTTCATAAATAAATGCCAGGCATACAGCAAAAATAGTCAATGCCAGTGTGGTATAAAGACTAGTTCATTATTATTTTGAGATTTTTTTTTCTTCTTATATTAAGCAAGGTGACTTTTGTGGAACTATAAAGCAAAAATTTGCTCATAATAAACATAAAATAACAGTGAATTTTCTGTCTTCTAATCTGCAAACTATAGCTGAGTTATTTTTGTAAAACTCAAATTAATAAAGAATATAAAATTGCCTACTGAGAAAGCACATTGGTAGGATTTCCCTGCTTTTCATTTTCTTGTGCTTTTTACTCATTTTGGAGTGATTTAGCATATAACATCCTATTTGGTTCCTGATGAGAAGGAGGGAAACTGAAGATGTTTTTTACTGTGCTGAGGAAGGGCAGTTAGATTATTGTGGTTGGGATTGAATTTTGTCACTTTATTAGAATGAAAATCCTTGGTTACAGAAATAACATGGGGTTTTTCAGTTATAACTGATTTCACTTAAGATGTTCCTCATTAGTAATCAGAATGGGGATAAAATTTGGTGAGACATAAGATTATCCTATATACTGTTGATTGCATATAGGAGACAAATCAGAAATAATTAAATTTAGTATGAAATATTTTATCTTAAGTTGTGCATGTGTGTGTGTGTGTGTGTGTGTGTGTGTGTGTGTGTGCGCGTGTGTGTGCAAACTCAGGGAGTCTTATACATTTTAATTGTGAGTCCTTCAATTTCAGAAAGAAAAGCCCAGAACCTTTCTTGAATACATACAACTCTTTTTTGAAGACTTGTTTTCTAGAAAAGAGGATTATTACATGACAGAATTTAGTTATCTATATTTAATAAAAGTGAAAGATGTAATACAGATAGACTATCAAGTGTGGTCATATGATTCTCCATTACGTCCCACAACTCCCTTTAGAACATTAGATCTACACCAGAGTTTGGCCATTTTGCAAAAGTTTGAGTTGGTTGTAAGAATCCTTACTGAGGTAGGTGTTTGAGACAATGGGAAACAGAGGAAGGTAAGGCAAATATGCATAGAATTAAGAAAAACTAAAGGATGGATGTGCATTTCTTAACTACTGAATGAGAACCATAGCAGAAGTAAGATCCCATCTGGTGGAAAGTTTGAGCATCCCAAAATAAGCACCATTTGAAGTTAGTTTTACAAGATGGCAGACTTTTATAGATAGAGATGGAGAAGAAAACTTGCAAACGTGGAGATAAGGGAGAAAATGTAAATCACCATCAGGGAATAGCAAATAATGCTGTGAACAAATGCAAAGAAACAGGGCTCAAGATGGAACTTATAGTCATGATGTAAATTGGCAGTGAAATTAAAATTGCTCAAGAATGTACAATGCCGGGCTATGTTCAATGATGTATATGCACATGGGCTGTATCATTGGTATTCTATTCCAGTGTCTCACTGCTTCATGCAATCTTATTGTCTGTTTATGTTTTAGTCCCTGAAACTCATGGTACATATTCACTAAACAATACAATTTAAGAATTTGACTCAGGAATATTAATCTGTTAGGAGACAGATTTGGAGATATATTTATTTGGTTGGAGGCAAGTTTTGCTAGCCTGAATCCAAGTTTCCAACTAAAGAACTTCGGCACAGCAAAGGAAAGAGTCAACAGAGTGAAGAGACAATCTAGGTAATGGGAGAAAATATTTCAGTTTAGATGGGATGAATAAGTTCTGGTGACCTACTGTACAGCATAGTGATAATGGTTAATGATAATATAGCATATACTTTTAAGTTTCTAAGAGAATATATCATAAATGTTCTTACCACAAAAAATTATATGTACTGTAGGTGACATATAAATTAATTAACTTGTTTTTAATCATTTCACAATGTGTGTATATATATATATCAACATACCACATTGTACACTGTAAATATGTATAATTTTTTATTAATTATACATTAATAAAGCTGGATAGAGAAATGCAGCTTTTTCTCCAAGCATTCATATTTTCACAATAATCAGCTTGAATGGAGAATTAAATTTTCCATTCTTCATGGCTATCCTTGATTTGGCTATACTTCTGAGAAACAAAAAATTTCTATTCCAATAAATGTACCTAAAGGGCTACTGTGGCTACTACATTTGATTCAAAAGTCTGTGGACATGTACCAAGATCCTAACTTAAAGCCACCATGTTTGGCCTTCTCAGAAAATTGGCAGTGAAATTAAAATTGTCCAAGAATGTGCAGTGCCAGGCTGTGTTCAATAACGTACATGCATGTGGGCTCC
The DNA here is from genome assembly GCA_963574635.1 of Cheracebus regulus. NCBI lineage: Eukaryota > Metazoa > Chordata > Mammalia > Primates > Pitheciidae > Cheracebus > Cheracebus regulus. The sequence goes on from CAUYQU010020162.1 coordinate 41,516, forward strand.
ATCGCTGGTCTTCTATTCCAGTGTCACATTGGTTGATGCAATCTCATTTGTCTATGTTTGCTTTTGTTGTCCATGCTTTTGGGGTCATGTCCAAAAAAATCACTGTCCACATCAGTGCCAGAAAGCTTTCTCCCTGTGTTTTCTAATAGTTCTACAGTTTCAGGTCTTACATTTAAGTCTTTAATCCATTTTGAGTACCTTTTTTGTGTATTGAGTGCGATACAGACCCACTTTCATTCTTCTGTATGTGGATATTGTTTTCCCAGGACCATCTATTGAAAAGACTGTCCCTTCTCTGTTATATGTTCTTGGAATAGAAAAGAGGGCCCAGAAATATGTGCACTGATTTATAGTCAGCTGAAGGCCCTTTTAGAAGTGTTATCAAACCAAGTGTTCCTTTCCCTTTAACATTGAAAAGAAGCTTGTACATTTAGTGTATCTCTAGCAAAGATGCAGAAAATAACTGTTTAAGAATACAGATGTTTCTTGATAGTAAAATTCCTATTTAATATTAATGTTACAGATTATATGCTACTATAAACTTGTGAATGAATTAAAGGACAATTGATCTCAAAAATGCCTGTGCAAAAACAAAATACTAAACAGTGAAAAATCATGTTCAGCAATCGAATGTGTTCCATAATGTATTAAAAAGAAACCTGATTTTGTTTTTCTCCAATAGAAAATACATTTCCTTTTGACATAGGCTCAGTTATTGATATTTATTCAACATCTTGGGGTAAGCCCTGTGTATTAGTTCATTCTCATGCTGCTATGAAGCAATATCTGAGACTAGGTAATTTATAAAGAGGTTTAATTGACACACAATTCTGCATGACTGGGGAGGCCTCAGGAAACTTAGTGTCGTGGTTGAAGGGGAAGCCAACACATCCTTCTTCCCAAGGCAACAGGTGAGATACGTACAGAGCAAAGGGAGAAAAGCCCCTTATAGGACCATCAGAACTCATGAGAACTCACTCACTATGGTGAGAACAGCATGATGGGGTCCCAGAAGGTCCTTTCCATGACATGTGGGGATTATGGGAACTACAATTCAAGATGACACTTGGGTGGGGGCACGGCCAAACCATGTCACCCTGTATCTATGATATTGCTCTGCCTTGCTGGCAGCAATAAACAGTAAATAAATATTGGTACCATGTGCAAGAAGAAGAACTCCTTGATTTGAGGTCTCTAAATCAGAAAAATAAGCATAGGTCACTGTAAATGTTGTATTTTTTCCTATTTTTCTGTGTAAACCCCATTATAAAATAAAAAGAGTGAGTGATGGAATCAAATTTGTGTTATTAAGATATAACAGCAGTTTCAGGCAGCATACTAGAACTTCTAAAGACGTTTGTAATCATTTAATCCAATAATCTTAAGAATATTTTTTGAAACTGAGCTAGGGGTTGGCTGTAATTTGACTAATATCACACGTATAAAGGAAAGACAAGAGAGCAATCTCCCTTCTTGGTTCTGAACTCCTGATCCATTGCTTCGCTTCTGTAACAGGATCCACTTTCAGTCTTTTCTGTCTCACTTCCTAAAGGTGCTTCATAAGTTATTTAAAACAATAAAATTATCTTGGTTATTTTGTTTAAGTTTTAGTTGCAATTAAAAACTTGTTCATGTCTCCTGACACTAGGTATTAGTGCTACAGACCTTCCCCACCATGGACTGGAATATTTATTCTTTCATGTTTGCTAAGGACCTTTTATTCAAGTTGATAATAGTTCTAACTTTCGTGTTGATACTGATTGTGAATACCAGTGGAGAAGAATGAAAAACCTATGTGGTAGAATCATACATTCGGGTCTGTCAAAGGCCACTGTGTGACAGTCATGGTGAGAGGACTGAAATATATAAATAAACAGATTTTTTTGTTAATTCTTTTTTACCTAGAGTTTCATGTTAAGGTTTTCACTATTAGACACTTGAATTTATCTTAATATTGAGAGTATACTTACGTTAAACCGTGTTATAAAAAAACTATATAAATTTAAAATAAGAACTTTTTAAATTTTAATACAAATATCACTTTCATAGAAAACACATTTCTTAGTTAGCATGGCCAGCATCTCATGTCCTTGTAGACAGATCTTTACAGGAAATCAGATTATGTACTTCAAGGTTGTTTTGAGGTCATATCAAAGTAGAGGAAGGAGCATAAATCACATGATTTGTATAGACTCAGATGCGGGACTCAGTATAGGGCTACACTTATCTGTCTTTTGCCCTCTATCATGGTTAATTCCAGGCTGAGAAACTGCATACTTCTTCCAATTGGTCAGTTCTTTATTTTAATATATTAATACCTTTGGCTAAGTTTTGGGCTTGGGGATATCATTATTTTGAAAGACTTTGCTTACTTATTTGTACTTTAACAACCATGACAGTAACCAGCATCAATTATTTGTACACTTAAAATTCTCTGGGCACTCTGCTGGACTTTAAATGCATTGTGTGTTTCAAGCATCAGAAGCCTGTGGGCTATGTCTTCTTCCCTTTCTTGCAAATGAAAATTCTTGGTCTCAGAGGGCTTAAACAGCTTGCAGGATCTCACACTGGATTAAGCCCAAGTCTGTCTGACTCAAAGGTCTCTCTGTCTGCTGTACTTTCTGTGCTGGATTTTTATAGTCTCTCTCTTGTCTCGCAGTCAGCCAGGCCGAGTCTAATATATACCTCTGTCTTTTCTTCTTCAACCCCACTGCTGTACTCCTCACTCTGGGCCTCATTATTTGCTACCTAGACTACTGGACTAGTCTTCTGCAAAGATTTCACACCCCTTTCCCAATTGCAATCTATTTTACATAATTAAAGGATCAATTTTTCTAAGACACTTTCTGATCATGCTATTTACCTTCAAAGAAATCATTAAGACTCCCTATTGCCTTTGCAAAATAATCACAATTCCGGGTTGGACATACAGCATACCCTGTGTCTAGCTTTGCAGTTCGTTTATAACCCATCCTCTTACTAATCCTCTTTGCAAGGCCTACGGCATAGGCACACAGAAGCACTCACTGTGTTCTGTACACAAATCTGCTGTGCTGTTTACTCTGTGAGGAATATCCTCCTGCTAGGAATTTCTTCATGGCTATCTTCAAATTTTCTCTCTCATCTTAACCTAAGTGAGGTGTAAACTGTGGCAACTGATTTGGGGAGGTGTTGTGTATATAATGCATGTTTCTGTTTTTCTTTAAGTGTCATCTCCAATGGATTCTTCTAGGTTCAGTTCTCTTGCACTTCCGTAGCCCTTGCTCTGTGCTTCTATTCTTATTACCCTTTATTACCTTTAACATTATGCTCTGCTATAAACCTTATTACCTTTAACATTTTGCTGGAGTGATGTAACTATGCTGTTTCTTACCAGAAAGATAGTGTCTTGTCACAGGCCGATTCTTCTGAAAGTTAAAACTGAAACAAGGTTTCTGTTTGGGAACAGATCTTAGGAATCACTTATACACTTACACAGGAGTCTGAGAAAGGAAAGAGACAGGGAAGGAAAGGATGTGTGTTAAGGAGCAAGTTAATGATCCAGAGACTTGAGACTCAATCCCTTTGAGAATCTCTATAAGACCTCCTGGCATCTCAGCTAGGGAAGAAGTTGGGATATCGACATGCCAAATTCTTCTGGTACTATTTGAGAAGCGCTCCCTGTAGAAGTACTCCCAGGCCTCTCAGCCTCGCCAGCACAGACTGAGCATGCCCAGCAATCACAAAACATGCTCGCAGAGAACCACTTGGTGTGCTTGAAAAATTCATATGCTGGGGAGGTTGGCGTGGCATAGGACTGCCATATTCCTCCAGGCCGAAACCTTGAGGATTTATCTCTACATTCTCCATAGCATCCAAAATTCTTAGCATGGTGTCATTTATTTGTTCATTTAACACTAGTGCCTGTTAGGTGCCAGATCCTCTGCTGGGGATTGTCAGTAGAACCCATGAACAAAAACGGACTTGGCCTCTGCTCACATAGAGCTTACCACACTCTAGTGATCAAAGGTCTGCAATCATTGAAGGAAATAACCAGGGGGAAAACCTTGTATTAGTCTGTTCTCACACTGCTAATAAAGATAAATCTGAGACTGGGTAATGTATAAACAGGTTTAATTGACTCACATTTCTGTGGGCTGGGGAAGCCTCAGGAAACTTACAATCATGGTAGAAGGTGAAGCAAACCCCTCCTTCTCTTGGAAGGAGGAAGGTGAAGCACTGAGTAAAAAGGGGAAAAGACCCTTATAAAACCATCATATCTCATGAGAACTCACTCAGGATGACTATAACAGCATGGGAGTAACCGCCCCCATGATTCAATGACCTCCTATCGGGTCCTTCCCAGGACAGGAGGAGATTATGGGAACTGCAATTCAAAATGACATTTGGGTGGGGACACAGCCAAACCATAACGAACTTGAACGGAGGGATATTCACTCTAGGTAGGACAGCTGGTCTACAGGAAATGATGTTTGAGGTGAGACATGTAGAATAAGAAAGAGCCAGCACATGAACGGTCAGGATGGTAGTTTTCTGATATCTAAAAAAGCTAGCAAGGATTGGCAAAGTAGTCCACCAATTTGGCAAACCATTCTTGAGCCAGTGAAGCATGGAAAATGATGCCCATTTATAAAATGATCTTAGAAACAAAGTGAGCATATTCAGTAATATCTAGAAGTGGCCTATCTTACTCATAATTTGTTTATGGAAAAATGGCTGAAATTAATATGTAAACACTTTTAGTTTTCTATGACATGTGTTTATTTCATTATCCTTTGCCCATGAGTCTGAAAGATTATTACGAATAATCTAATAATAGATGCTATGTAATTTCAAGAAATTCAGTATAAATTACATTTAGTTGATTTTTAAGTATTTTCATACTAAGTCCCGCAAAGCAAAAATAATAATTTGAAATTTTTATCTTCTAATCACCAAAGATAAAGAGGGCACATATAATAGTATCAACAGATGCCTCACGGTCTGTATCTCTTCTGATTCTATTACATATTCTATGATTTTGTTTCTGTTCATAATAAGGTGGTCCCATTCTGCATTTGTCATTTCCAATGGGAAAATGCCTAGTTTTCTATGTATTCATATGAATATAATTTTTTACTTGAGATTAATAAAAATATTTCTTAAGTATAAATTGTGCAATGTAGCGATTGAATTATACTGGTTTGAATGCACTATAGCAGCAGTTTCCAACCTTTTGGCACCAGGGACCAGTTTCATGGATGACCACAGGCAGAGGGAGGAGGATGGTTTCAGGATGATTCAAGTGCATTACAGTTATTGTGCATTTTATTTCCATTATTATTACAGTATGATATATATCTCACCATAATGTAGAATCAATGGAAGCTCTGAGCTTGTTTTCCTGTAACTAGATGGTCTCATCTTGGGGGGAATGAAGACAGTGATAGATCATCAGGCATTAGATTCTCATAAGTAGCACGCAACCTAGATTCCTCGCATGCACAGTTTACAATAGGGTTTGTGCTCCTATGAGAATCTAATGCTGCCTCTGATGTGACAGGAGGCAGAGCTCAGGCTGTAATGTGAGCACTGGGAAGCAGCTGTAAATATTGATGACGTTTCCTTCACTCACCCGCTGCTCACCTCCTGCTGTGTGGCCCTGTTCCTAACGGACCTGGGGGCTGGGAACTCCTGCACTACAGAGTTTGGTTTCTCAAGGTTCTAATCAATGGCACATTATATTTTGTACATTTGAGATGGCATTATTCTGTGTATTAGTCCATGGCATTAGTCATTGTCTGTGTATTTGTTAGCATATGTTCCTGGTGAATCAGTGAGGGTCAATATCAGTAGGTCTGACAATTTGTTCAATGTATGATCAAAAACTCCACAACCAGATTTTTATATATATATATATATATATATTCATACATATATAATATATATTACATATTTATATATTATATATAAACATATATATTATCTACATATTTTATTTTACTGTAAGTTGTGGAATACATGTGCAGAATGTGCAGGTTTGTTATATAGGTATACATATGCCATGGTGATTTGCTGCACCTATCAACCTATCATCTATGTCTTAAACCCCGAATGTATTAGGTATTTTGTCTTGATGCTATCCCTCCTCTTGCCCCCTAACCCCTGACAGGCTCCGGTGCACGATGTTCTCCTCCCTGTGTCCATGTGTTCTCATTGTTCACCTCCCACTTGTGAGTGAGAACCTGCGGTGTTTGGTTTTCTGTTCCTGTGTTAGTTTGCTGAGAATGGTGGCTTCTAGCAAACATGCTCTCTGATTATAAAATTTAGTTTCAATTTTCTCTTTGAAAGTTATACTGAACTCAGCGGGGCATGGTGGCTCTTGCCTGTAATCCCAACACTTTGGGAGGCCGAGGTGGGAGGATCACGAGGTCAGGAATTCAAGACCTACCTGGCCAGCATGGTGAAACCCCATCTCTACTAAAAACACAAAAATGAGCCGGATGTGGTGGCACACGCCTGTAGTTCCAGCTATTCAGGAGGCTGAGGCAGGAGAATCACTTCCAGAAGATGAAGGTTGCAGTGAGCCCAGTGAGCAGAGATTGCGCCACTGTACTCCAACCTGGGTGACAGAGTTATACTCCATCACAAAAAAAAAAAAAAAAAAACGAAAGGAAAAAAAAATTATACTGAGCTCTTTTGAGAATGTATTGATTTCATTTCTAATTGTCCTTTTATTGACCCATTCTAAGAATGTAGGGGGAAAGTTTTTAATAATCTACTTTTATTACACAAAGTGAAATTGTAGTTGTTTCTTTATTCTCAGATTATTAATTATTTGAACCGAGTTGACTGTTAGAAGAATGAGAAAGTGTTTTGGGACAAGGGAATGGGAAGATTATGGGTGATTTGGTGAAGTACAGGCTTAAGATTAGGATCTTATGAAACTAATATAGTTATTGTTCAATTAGACCAATTGATTTAAGATCATGAGTCCACAGAATGTGTAAATGCCACTTAGAACAGGAAATGGTGACCTCTTATCTGGAAGAAACTTCTCATAAGTACAAATCAGTATCAACCGGGGAACGTTCTACAAAGTGTTTTCAGTCACTTCCTTTTCTGGCAAGACATAAATGAACTGGATACGCTATTAATAATTTTAATGGGTGTTCCCAAAAATGTCACAGTTATTCTTAGAAACAAACACTTAAAGAGATGGATAAGTGGCTGATTATGACTTATGCTTCATTTCATTGTTCTTCTGCAGTAAAATAGTGCTGACTGCTAAGAGCCATATTTTAAAATATTTTAGTGTTGTGTCTTGGTATCAAACTGCTGCTTCTTTTATGCTTGTATTAATGACTCTGAGAAATTATGTATTTTCCAAATGATTTCGTGTGTTTCAATATGCTTCTGCCTGAATTGTACGTGGATGCATTTTCTATTCTTTGGCAAGATTACTCTGACTCTATATTATAAAAGGAAGAAGGAAATTGTTTTTCATGAGGCATACAGAATTCCAGAGAGCAAGGTACTCTACAATACAATGGATCATTTTTGAACAGTTTTATAGATAATTGATGTGCTCATACAAAATGCAGAAGTGAACGTACAAATAATTAGGAAATTTGTTTCTTTTCTCATCCCTTAAGCTTCTCAGAAATTTAGTTATGCAAAAGTATGTGATGAAGCTACATAAAATTTACATTCTATTTTGACTCCTTTTTCCAGGAATTCCAGCAATTTTGGGAGGTTAAAAAATGAATATAAAGTAAAAAATATAAATGGCTAATAAACATGGGAAATAATCACCTAAAATTTCCAAAGTAATGTAAATTCGACTAATGAGTGATCTTCCGACTTTCCCATCGATTTGTTTTAAAAATCAATTAGTTTTCAAGTGAGAATATCTGATGCTATTTAGAATTCAGTGAATAGGAATTCCATATCACACTGGAATGTTAATAAAATTATTTAAAATAATTTGACTTAGTATGCTTATAAATATTCATCACTTTTGACCTAGGAATTTTATTTATTGTTAGTGAGACTGTAGAAAGAACAACCACTAACTGCTGTGAAATGATGTCATGAAATCATTAATAATAATCAAGAAAAACTGGAAATTATATAATGGCTACTAAGAAGACACTGATGTTTCTGTATGCTACACTCAAGCAGCTATTAATAATGTCACTTACAAAGACTTAATAATGTTGTTTTAATATTCCGAATCAAAGAAGAACATGGAAAAGTTGATGTGGTTCTCAGCTGTCTTCCAAATTGATTGCACAGATAAAACACCAAGTTATAATTCATGGAAATATGAGTAATTAGAAAGGCAGCACTGCTCCAATGGTTGGCAGGCCATTAGGGTTTCCTCGCTGTGTGGGAATCCCCTGCCAAGTTAGTCTAGGAAAAACAATGTTAATATGGTGGAGCTGCATTCATTTGGTTTTGCTTCAAACGTTGGAGAAGGAGGCTGCTACTCTCCACTTTGGCACTTCTGTCTTAGCCTTTCTTTTGCTCCTCTATCAAGGCCTCTCTACACCCCATATTAGCTATGAGTCTTTGATTCACTCTGGCCTTTTCCATAACTTGTTAACTAAAAGCACTGGCTTAAATGACTAGAATTTGTAGGCAGCAGGATTGAGCTGAAAAGAAGAGGCCATTTAAACCCCCAAACATTTGAATGCTAATATAACACCCAAATTGAACAGTGGGAGTGTAAAATGTAATTTCATGCTGTGCTCTATAGTTTGGAGTTCTTTAGAGAACTAACAGTATGTAGGTTTCATAGAGATTCATAACTAAGTATTTTAAGCACAAAGGAATGAGTATTTGTGCTGTTTATTTGTGCTGATTTATTCCCACCTACTGAGTTGCAGCATCTTATTTTCAGGAAAACCTACTGACAGCAGCAGCAGCAGGGGTGTAATCAACCTGCATGAACAATTCAACAAGCAAACTCCAACAAGGAAGCATTATGCAACCTTAGAAATGCCACCGCCACCACCACTGCTCTCTTACAGAAGTGCCCACATTTCTAACAAACACAGTGCAGCTGTTTAGATACAGCTCATTAGTTATGCACGTGTGTGGCTGTGTGTGTGCCTGTGTGTGCATCTTGGTGCAATTGTCATAGAAGCCTTGAAAATGTCATCTTCGTTTGTCACATTTTACTGGGCTGTAAGTCACATCATGATAATTTTGATCCAGTCAGTATGCATCTATTGTTTCAGCCCTCAAAGTCTTTATAGCCTAGCAAGGAATAGAAAATTAACATAAAATAACTTCAGACAAGATAAAGTGAGGCAAATGCCATAAGATAAACATATAACTCAGAGTAGAGAAGAATTACTAAAATAAAGAGTTAGAAGCTCAAGAATGCACAATTCTCATTCTTCGGTAAGACTTGCCTTATGTGTCTTATTAGCCATGATGATATGATTTGCACGTATCCAAAGCTTGTGGTATTTCTCTATTACCCCTACACCAAGAAGAGTTGGCTGGTAAAGGGATGCGAAAATAGAGGCTACTTTCTTTATCTTTTAATAATGTAAATTCAAATAGGCTGCAGCTATTTGTACAATACTTACTGTTTTTACTAAAGAGATTAGATGTTTCAGTCAAAAAACTTATTTTACGATCATGGCTTCTTAAGTGGTCTGTTTTGAAGTGGTACAGATGTCACATTTTTGTTTACTTCTTGCCACTTACACCTCTATCAACTTAGTCTAAGAGAAAAGAGAAATTAAACATATGTGTGCACAGATGGGGGAATTTACAGGTGAGTTTTTCTGATGTTATAGTACCTTCCTGGATAAAGAGAGCTAGTCAGCATTCTAAAGCCAGCCAAAACAGGCAAGCTGCCAAAACTCAAATACTGGCTGAAAACATTTGTCCATTCTCTGCAAATTAATTATTTTATTCATCCAACCATTTTATATTCCTGATCACCTGGAATTTGGAAATATCCATCAATTAGTCTGTCGCAAAGGCTATTGGCTTCAGTATGCCTTTACAACCGAGGTCCAGTTGTTATATGCAGAGTACAACATAACAAAACAGAAATTTATTATCACAATCCTCTTTCCTGGGACTCTGAAGAGACTATGTGGTCTGGGTTACTATTTTTCACCACAGGCCCATGCAATTGGATGTAGATCAAGTCTTTATCTAGTGTTTCTGGGCTCTCAGCCTACGAGGTTTCCTGGTGGAATGCTGTATTCTTTGTGGGAAGGCATGGTCTCCAATCTGCAGCTCTATTTTTTTGCTCCCAAGAGAAGTAGTCTTTGGTCCTATACATTCCTAAGTGGAGTTTAGTTCACTGGGTAGCCACCAATTTACTTCCACATATAGAAGGGGGTTCATAGCAATGTTTAAACATTGAGCTGGAGTACAGTGGAGGAAGGAGAGCAAAAGAAAACTCATTTGTGGGATCTAATACAATATTACTCATACAAATTCTTAGTATATGATGCATATACTGTCAATGGTAGTTCTCATCATCATCATTATTAATGGGAGCCCATTATATGTGGTATCTTATTTCATCTCCACAATATTCACATGAAATAAGCATTATCCATAGTTCATGAAAGAGAAAACTGAGGCTCAAAGACATAAACATCTTATTCAAGTCACCCATCTATTAACAGAAAGAATGGGGATTTGAAAATGCATCTTCCTAGAGACAAACTTGTTTCCATGATGCCACAGCTTTAAAAATAACTCTTAGGAGGACTTATTTATAAAATGACTGTTGGTATTGAAGAAGGAAAATAAATACATTTTCATGACTCTGCATCTAACTCTGGGTTCTTTCCTTAATTCCATTGCAGTTTATTTATTTTTTTTTTTTTTGAAGAAAGGAAAAATACCCATAGATTTTTCTCCCTCCTCACAGTGCAGCATCAGAGATGGTCCCTAGTGATGACCTTCCCAAAGTTACGTTGTAGAATTCATTGGCTGATACCACCCCATGAGGTACATAATTATGATGTGGTGGCAAGACCAGATTCATTATCGTAGACGGTCATGTGCCCCATCATGACATTTTGGTCAGGGACAGACTCCATATATAATGGTGCTCCTGTAAGATTATAATGGAGCTGACCTAAAAATTCTTATTGCTTGGTGACATCATACCCGTCATAACGCTATAGTGCAACACATTACTTTTTTATGTTTAGATAAGTTTGTATACACAAATACCACTGTTTTACAGTTGCCTACACCATTTACTACAGTAGCATACTGTACAGGTTTGCAACAGGCTATACCATACAGCCTAGGTGTGTAGTAGGCTGTACCATCTAGGTTCATGAAAATAAACTGTATGATGTTTACCCAGTCACAAAATGTCCTATTTCCCAGACCGTATTCTCCTTCCTAAGCAATGCATGAGTATCTCTTCTGTTCATTTGTCTTCCTCTTCCAGGAAATAGATATAAATTGTGTCCTAGCAACAACTTTTGTTATCACATAATATCAAAGATATCTAAATAAATTAAACTTCACTAATGACCCTAGTGGCTTTTAATGCCGTGATATTCCTGCTAGTTAATTATGTCATTGGTTTATTTTCATTATGTAGATTAGGAATGAATAAAAATTACTCCCTTATTTTACACTAATACTAATAAATGCCTTTGATTTTTAGAGAACTGTAATAGATATCAGATGTATTACTCTCTATTTGTATAATTTTGTTTTTTAAAGATACATCTAGATTAAAAACTACTGTTGTAAGCTGTTGATATCTTCCATATGGTCAAAATTCTGTCACTGCCTTTAGAAATTCAAGAAGAAGAAAAATAACTAAGAAGCCATTCTGAATACACAGGGGCCCTCGCAATTGTTACAGTGTGAATTTACTCTCTTGACGGTGGTGATCCTGGAGTATCTGAAGAATACATAGGTGGGCTTTGTTTAGGATGAGAAAAAGAAAGCAGTTCTACTCTGTGCTGCCGCCATGGCTGCATCTTCTCACCTCCCCCAGGTTGCTGGGCTGAGACTAGACAGTTTAAGTTGGCACAATGCATAAATGCTAATAATGGATTAATGCTACTGGCATTTCTTTATTCTAATAGAAAAACTTACTAATCTAAGAAATGTCCAATATATTTATAGGATTTGAGTGAAGATTCTTTTAATCCAAGTGTCCCTTCTTTTCCAGGGTTTTGATTTATTTCATATGTTCTTTATATTAATCCATGAAATTAGCACAGTTTGTTTACCAACAATAATGCCCTCACCCCAAACCCCTTAACTTTTTGTGAACTTCCTTAAAATCATTAACTTAAAAAAAAATCAAGTTTCTTTTTACCAAATGGGTGAGATGTACACAAGTGTTTTTATGTGTATCTTTATGGATGAAGAGTGAAAAATGAAGCATAGATTCATTGATTAGGACCTGTTGCATATATTATGTGTCTATGTGTATTTTGACATAGATTTATGTTACTCTGCATGCTTATTTATCATAGCAATGAAAGTAGGTAAAATATCAGAGAAATCTACAAATCTCACTGTTGAGATTCACAGATTCACCTATCTTCTCTAGTCCTGCATACCTAAGAGAAACTGCTTACACTTTCATGACACATATGCCCTAGATATGTGGGTGAGTAACCATGTGATTATTCTTATACAACTTCTGAGAAATGTCCAATACATTTACAGGATTTGGGTGAAGATTCTTTTAATCCAAGGAAATGGGAAATATTCAGCAGCCATTGGAAGACTGCCCTAGTGCTTGTATAGAGAGAAGAACATATGTACTGCCACCTCTAAGTACAGGGCAGCATGGCTGTTCTCAGTGAGATTAGACAGTTTGACTTTTAAGTAGCTAATGCAGTTTGTCAGGTTCTCATGTTGCATTTCCAGCAAATGAAAACCAACTGTGGACACTTGCTCACCATGTAGACATCAAGTCAAATGGAACTGAAATGAGTGCAAACTGTATATGTGTATGTATAGGTAATAGATATCATGTGTATGTTGTTATATATGTATGTGTATTCATGTTATAGAATATAGCAACTATAGGGTACGTAGTATATAGAGGATGAATGTAGTATACAGTATATATTATAGATAGCATATATAATAAGTGTTAAGATTCAAGTGAATGAAATCCAGAGAAAATTCATGAAAAAGAATAAGCAGAGTTACTTCCCAGGGGGCTGAAAGAGTCAAAGATTCCTAGAAATGAGGATGATAATGTGTAAGAAGTTAATAACCTATGTGGACTAAGTCAGTTTACAATGGCAAGGCCTTAACAATTCTTAATTCCTATTTTTCTTTGCTTGTTCTTCATCATACAAATTCCTGCAGTTCCAAATCTAGATAGCTCTATGGAGAATTCTGTAGGACAAAGGAAGCAGCAGAGAAAGATTTTTAAGAATTTTTAAATTTTACTGTAGCATAAATTAATGTGTGGATTATCCAATAGCAAAAACATGGGTTCAACCTAAATGCCCATCAGTGGCAGACATGGTGTATACGTAGCACATTTTTCTTTAGAAAATGTGCTACGTATACACCATGGAATACTATGCAGTCGTAAAAAAGAATGGGATCATGTCTTTTGCAGGAACATGGATGGAGTTGGAGGCCATCATCCCTAGCTAACTAACGCAGGAACAGAAAACCAAATGTTTTCACTTATAAGTGGGAGAAAAGTGAGAAGAACACATGGATACACAGAGGGGAATAATACACAATGGCACCTACTTGAGAGTAGGGGGTAAGTGGGAGGGAGAGGAACAGAAAACAATAACTATTGGGTACTAGGCTTAATACTGGGTGACAAAATAATCTGTACAACAAAGTCCTGTGATACAAGTTTACCTATATAACAAACCTGCACGTGTACTCCTGAACCTAAAAGTTAAAAAATAATTAATTGTGGATTCTCAAGTACATTTTCCTCAGTTATTACCCCAAAGTATAATGTTTTATTGAGAATGAATATATATATAAAGGCTACTATTGAGTGTAAAAATTATATTTTTGCCATGTTAACTTGGAATAAAATTTCCTTATAGTACAAAAAGATACCATTTCAGTCATCTCTTTGCGAAGATACGAGGCGCTTTCCACACTTTTGTGCAAAGATTCCTTTCACAGCTTGTTTTCCGGAAAGCTAATCAGCATACTAGCTGCCTAAGAAAGACCACAGCAAGAATAGCATTGCATAATGCTCTCATGCTCTAACAATCCACATTCTTATAATGTATACTGTTGGAACAGCTTTCATGCTCACTCAACACCTTCTGTAGGCAAACTCTTGGAGAATGACATTCCCGTAGCACCCAGGTGGAGTGTAATGCTGAGCACTTTATCCCTGGTCTGAGCTGAAAACCAAGGGGCAATTTTTAGTGTTTATATGCTATTCTGTCTCTAAGTGGGTACAGAATCAAGCCAGGGATTTTGGCCTATGCTGCCAGACAAAACTATGTCGCTTTGTTCCTGAAGTATCACTAACAATCATTTGAGACTGTGTTACTCATTTATTCAGTCATAATAAAAGGTGAATGGTGGTGATTCATTTGAAGATGGTTGCCTGAGTTTATGCAGTCATATCAGGTGCCCCCAAGACATTAAAGAAGTGTGACTTTTTTTTATTGAAAAGTACATTGAAAATCACTTCCATATGATGTAAAAATTGTTTCTGAGCTATCATAACTGAATACAATGTAATACTGAATGTCTTTTTAGAAAAGCAAGTATTAGGTTGGAACATTAGGACTTATTAGAGAATCATTTCAATTCCAGCCAATATAGTAAATCGATGAACACAGAAGTACAGGGAGAGCATTAAATTAAAGTCTCAAGTTTAGTTTACCTTGCACTTAGACTTTTTTTTTTTTTTTTTAATGGAGCCACTCATGTCAGTCAACAAAAAAAAAGAAAAATAAAGGAAACCAATTGGGGAAGCAGACTCCTATGTAATTTTTGTTTTACAGAGGATACAAGTAGGTTGTTAGACAGGAGAGTATTGATTGAGCCTGAATCCTACTGTGATATGCAAAATGTGGGAAATGCATTCATGTATCTGCAATATTTTCAATAATTCTGGGAAGGCAAATCACTTTACTTAGAGCAAAATAGCAATAATAATAATAATAATAATAATAATAATAATAATGTAATGAGTCTTGATGGTAGTTCTGTATTTAGAAGGCTATTTTGTAGATACACTCTTTCATTTTTCTTGGTACAGACAGATCTTTGATCTTCCCTGTAGCAAATTTAGTAGGAGGCTTAAAGAAGAAATGTTGTAGAGAGAGATTATGTTATCGATAGTCATCAGAAGTGACTTTTATTATATTGTCCAAGAGCTCTATAGATATAGAATATGTAATATGTTTTACTACATTGCATAGAGGAGACAGTCAATAAATATTTTTGGTAGATTGAATCAGTTCTTCTAGGTATATGTCCATCAAATTCCATCTAGTAAATAACTAACTATATGTGGTCATGGCAGCTGCACCCTCTGCGTTAATTTAATTCATTCAAGGCTATTTTTTAAATTAAAAATGCATCAAAGGATCAGGTGCCGTGGCTCACACCTGTAATCCCAAAACTTTGGGAGGCCGAGATGGGTGGATTACCTGAGGTCAGGAGTTTGAGACCAGCCTGACCAACATGGTGGAACACTGTCTCTACTAAAAATACAGAAAAATTAGCTGGGCATGGTGGCAGGTACCTGTAATCCCAGCTACTTGGGAGGCTGAGGCAGAAGAGTCGCTTGAACCCCTGAGGTGGAGGTTGTGGTGGCCGAGTTCGTGTCACTGCACTCCAGCCTGGATAACAGAGCAAGACTTGTCCCAAAAAAAAAAAAAAAAAAAAAAAAATCAAAACCAAACATTTTAATAGCAACTTTACACATTACATTTCCACATTGATTTTTGTTTCAGCAGCACTCTAAAGTGTCACAGCAAAGAATAGCATCCCATTACAGAATTTAGAGCTAAAGGAGGAAGCAGAAAAGGAGATTTTTTTAATAGATCAAATTCGGGTTTGGTTAGGCATTGGCACATTTTCTGTTTGTTGTCAGATGGTAAATGTTTTAGGTTTTGCAGACATTGTTTTGCTTGTTTCACATATTCTTCTTTATGTTTGTGTGTAAGTATATTTTTATAAATTTTTTTAAAAAATAAAAAATATTCCTAGATTATTGCTTTACAAAAACAGATGCATTGAGACATGGGGCTGTCGTTTGCCAACTTGATCAAATTCAATGTGTAGCTGGTGGTCCAAAGAGTGAATGCTTTCTCCTCAAAGGGTATTTGATGCACCCCCTAAAAAAGTTATTTAAATTGCCATTCTCTGCTGTGATCAACAAATACATCAAATATGGGCAACTTCTTAGTCTCAAGAAAGTCAAGATAACTTCCAAGAATTCTGTGGCCTTATCTTTCTCTCTTGATGTAGCTTGTTTGGCAGATATCTTTTTGACTTGTTGGCCATGAACCTTTATCTTGCCCTCAAACTTGATATCTCAGCTATGCCAGCCTCTGAAGAAGAGAGCATTTTCTCCATTTCAAACCAGGTCATAGGATTCAAAGAGGAAAGTCTCTTCTGCCATTTCCTCAAGGCTGGATTCTTTTTCATTTTCTTTATTTTTCTTTAAGTTCTGGGATACATGTGCAGAATGTGCAGGTTTGTTACATAAGTATACATGTGCCATGGTGGTTTGCTGCACCCATCAACCTATCATCTAGGTTTTAAACCCCGCATGCATTAGGTATTTGTCCTAATGCTCTTCCTCCCCATGCCCCTAAACCCCTGACAGGCCCCAGTGTGGGATATTCCCCTCCCTGTGTCCATGTGTTCTCATTGTTCAACTCCCACTTAGGAGTGAGAAATACAGTATTTAGTTTTCCATTTCTGTGTTAGTTTGCTGAGAATAATGATTTCAGTTTCATCCATGTCCTTGCAAAGGACATGAACTTATTCTTTTCTGTGGCTGCATAGTATTCCACGGTGTATGTGTGCCACATTTTCTTTATCCAGTCTATCACTGATGGGCATTTGGGTTGGTTCCAAGTATTTGCTATTGTAAACAATGCTGCAATAAACACATGTGTGCACCTGTCTTTATGGAATGATTTATAATCCTTTGGGTATATACCCAGTAATGGGATTGCTGGGTTAAATGGTAGTCTGGTTCTAAATTCTTGAGGAATTGCTATACTGTCTTCCACAATGATTGAACTAATTTACACTCTCACCAACAGTGTAAAAGTGTTCCTATTTCACCTCATCCTCTCCAGCATCTGTTGTTTCCTGACTTTTTAATGATCACTATTTGAACTGGTGTGAGATGGGATCTCAATGTGGTTTTGGTTTGCATATTTCTAATGACCAGTGATGATGAGCTTTCTTTCAAATGTTTGTTGGCCGCATAAATGTCTTCTTTTACAGACTGTCTGTTTATATCCTTTGCCCACTTTTTGATTAGGTTGTTTGTTTTTTTCTCATAAATTCAAGTTCCTTGTAGATTCTGGATTTTAGACCTTTGTCAGATGGATACATTGCAGAATTTCTCTCCCATTCTATAGGTTGCCTGTTCACTCTAATGATAGTTTCTTTTGCTATGCAGATGCTCTTTAGTTTAATTAGATCCCATTTATCAATTTTGGCTTTTGTTGCCATTGCTTTTGGTGTTTTAGTCATGAAGTCTTTGCCCATGCCTTTGTCCTGAATGGTATTGCCTAGGTTTTCTTCAGGGTTAGAAGCTGATAAAATTACAGGAACTGGTACCAAAAGCAAGGACTGTAGTAGAGGCCCACTGCTGGACTCAAGGAAGCCTTTTTTCTTTCCATGTTGTCTACAGAGTATGAGGTATGATACAGTGCAGATCCTAGAAGGGTGGACAGCAGCTCTTGAGTTCTGAAAACCCTCAGCCTCTGAAACTCTCGTGGGAAGTGCCACAATACTCAGAATTTCTTCCTGGAGACTTTTTGGGAATAACTCAAAGAATGTCACATAGTGATAGGGAAATAATGCATCTTACTAATTTTAATGTTTTCAGATGAAAGTCTTACAAGATTATTTTAGTTTGTTTCTTTATGTGTATTATCACTTTTTTATGACAAGCTGTGCCTTGGGCCTCTTTTTTAGCAAAAGATACATTGGTCTCAAGTCTCTCCGTTAAATATGCCATATCTTTTACTACCACGGGCAGTCTCTTGTATCATTGAAGAATCTTTGTTTTTTTCTCGTCAATGTTATGCTCTGCCTGCCATGTTTGATAGTTCTGGAGAATCTGAGGAAGAAGTGTGGCTATGCCCAGACCTCTGTCTTGATCAAAGTGTAAACTTTTGGATTTTTAATCTATCTCTACTTTTGAGGGAGCCATAGCCACACAGGATGCATTCATAAGTGTTTGCCTTTATATAGCATAAGATCCAGATACATATAAGAGGCAATACTTTCCTCAAACTTTAAAATTCTCTGTACGTACATGAGGGCAAGAGCTGTTCTCTACATCACATAGCTTCATGTGGAATTTGAACACTTTGGTATCATGTTTCTAGTGTGAACTCAGTTTATTCAAATAAAAGGAACTTTTTGGTTTTGTGAGACAGCATAATGTAATTTACTTGGCCCCAAGGACATAAACATTCCATCACAGATTAAGAAGAAAGACGAGAAGAGATGCTGCATATTTGGTAAATATGAAAGGAACCATTTCTGTTGTCACTACTGGTGAAGTAGAAAACATAAGCGAGTTGCATTTATGCACATCAAAAAGATAACGATGAAGAAAAATAGGGTGAAATGAAAATTATCAATCTTTGTGCCTTTTATTAACACCAAGACTGAATAACTGGCAGTAAGCCCTAGATGACAGAGAAATAGATCATAGAGAGTAGAGAGAGACAGAGCATGCAAGCACACACATCACCCCCATCCACCCCACTTGGTAGATGCATGGGCACACCAGCTGGACACAGAAAGGGATAAATGTCTACTCAATTGTCACTGCTCTGTCTTCAACACCAAAGTCTTCATGATCAAAGAAACACCTAGCTGAATGGGTTTTTCTTGGAGTACTCAGCAATATGAAAAAAAATCACAAAACCCAAATGGTTGAAATTTACTCCTAATCCAGAACTTTATGGCCACTAATATCAGGTTAAACAAAAAGTGCATCCACTGCTTTATTTTTTGTCTGCTGAACACAATCACAGTTGTAGGGCTGCAATATGTTAGTGAGTTGAACTAAGGCAGTTTACTTTCCTTTTTTTTTTTTCCTCCCCCTTTTTGAGAGAGACAGAGTCTTGCTTTGTCACCCAGCCTGGAATACAGTGGCACGATCTTGGCTCACTGCACATCCACCTCCCTGGTTCAAGCAATTCTCCTGCCTCAGCTTCCCAATTAGCTGGGACCACAGGTGTGTGCCAACACACCCAGCTAATTTTTGTATGTTTTAGTAGAGACAGGGTGTCACTATATGTTGGCCAGGCTGGTCTCAAACTCCTGACCTCAGTGGTCTGCCCGCCTTGGCCTCCCAAAGTATTGGGATCACAGGTGTGAGCCACCACCCCCAGCCCTACTTCACGTTTTCTACTCTTAGCAATTGTCCATCTTGGCAAGAATAAAAATATTTATATTTTTTTCTCATAATTCACAGTGCATCATAGATATTCTTATAATTGCTGGGCAATTAGAAATTTTAAAAAAGTAGATTCAAATATAGTCCACAAACTAATGTGTTTATAAAATTGATCTCAAACACAACCGTTTCTCTAAAGAGAGAAATACAGAGGAAGTAATTTGGAGAATTCGTACTGAGTTGTATTTCATACAAATTTGATTATCATGAGGCTGAGGAAATATTTTTTTAAAAAATTTAAAAATGTGAAATAGCCGTGAATTGTATTTATACTTATTTTCACACAGAAGTAAGACAAACACAAAATATTTATCAATAAATTATCTGTTAACTACCATCTCTGGTTGACTTCTTAAGAGTAAGTTATTGGAAGCTAGAATGAGAAGTATCAATGAAATGAACCTCTGAGCTATATTCATCGTTAATAGACTTAGAAACAGACTTCCTAGAAAATACAGGTTTTGGCCTGGCACAGTGGTTCATGCCTGTAATCCCAGATTTTTGGGAGGCCAAGGTGGGTGGATCATTCTGGCTCAGGAGTTTGAGGCCAGCCTGGGCAACATGGGGACACTCTGTCTCTACAAAAAAACCCACAAAAATTTGATAGGCTTGATGATGCACCTCTGTAGTCCCAGCTGCTCAGGAGG
Organism: Cheracebus regulus; assembly: GCA_963574635.1. Classification (NCBI taxonomy): domain Eukaryota; kingdom Metazoa; phylum Chordata; class Mammalia; order Primates; family Pitheciidae; genus Cheracebus; species Cheracebus regulus. The sequence goes on from CAUYQU010020162.1 coordinate 61,784, forward strand.
CTGAGGTGAGAGAATCTCTTGAGCTGGGAGGTCAAGGCTGCAGTGAACTGAATTCATGCCAGTGTACTCCAGCCTGGCTACAGAATGAGACTCTGTCTTGAAAACAAAGTGAAAGGAAGGAAGGAAGGAGGGAAGGAAGGAAAGAGAATATATGAGTGTTGTGTACATTGAATCAAAACCTTGAAGCAGACAAACTGAGGAGAAGAATCATTTCATAAAAGAACGATTATATTCTGGGTTTTATCAAGATATTTTATAACATTAAAAAGAAACAAGATAAAATTAGGATTATGTGTTTTTCTTCTATACCTTTTTTGTGTATTAGGTAAAACTTTACCAATGTGTAGTTAACATTGTGAAGCAAGCATGAATTTCAAAGTAGGAAAAATAAAGGTGAAGAATTAATAAAGAGCAAAATTTGAAATCTTGATGAAAACGGATCTTAGAAGGGAAAAGCAACTGATGCAGAAGTGTTTGGAAATTGGGAGTGAAAAAAATAGGTTTCAGCTTATTCCTTTAAAAAAATGGAACAAACCTCCTATTTTCATTGTTAATTTTCTGTGAGTGTGTTCCTTGTAAGCAATATTATGTCTTTGCAAATTAATTTGCAACCATCTTTCTCCTGTGAAAAGATGAAACCTTTATTATTTTATTTTATTTTTTTATTTTTTGAGATGGAGTCTCACTCTGTTACCCAGGCTAGAGTGCAGTGGCACGATCTCTGCTCACTGCAACCTCCACCTCCCTGGTTCAAGTGATTCTCCTGCCTCAGCCTCCCGAATAGCTGGCATTATGGTGCCTACCAGTGCCCCCTGCTTTTTTTTTTTTTGTATTTTTAGTAGAGAGGGGGTGTCACCATGTTGGCCAGGCTGGTCTTGAGCTCCTTACCTCATGATTCACCTGCCATGGCCTCCCAAAGTGATGAGATTACAGACATGAACCACCACACCTGGCTGAATCCCTTATTTTAACCTAAATTATTTAGCTTAAAATTTAACCTTGAACATATCTATATCAATGTAAAAATCAAATATTTGCATGAAAAGTTAAAGAATATTGATAAATATAACAATATATAAGAATATTTGGGCTCTTCATACAGTTTCTCATGTTAAAATTACATAAACAGAATGAAATTATCTAATTAGAAAAGATTAGATAAAAGTGGTAAGCTAGAGAACAATTTCGCTCTGTGATTTATCCAACCTTCTTATACCTGAGTTAGACCTTTTATTTTCTTCCTTCTCCACAAGTCTGTTTTTGCATGGGAACTATTTGAGGTCATTAAAAAAATTTATTGGGCCCTATTGCCCTGTCATAGGTTGCCTCAATCACTTCTTGTTTCAGTATATAGTATGCCCAGGCCTGCAATGTTCTCTCCTGATGCATTTTTCTCATTTTAATTTTTTTCCATTTTAGCCTCCAAGTTCAGTATGATAATCTTTTGTGCTTGGTTTTAAACCTTCTGTAAATATCATATGCTTTCATTCATTCAGCAAATAATTATTGAATAAAATTGTGTGTGTATACTGTGTGTGTGTATAAATTGTGTGATAAGACTAATAAGTCATACAAAAATATTATGGGAACACAATTTAGACTGGGTAATCAGTCTTTGTGCTTGCCAGGTCTTAAGTGTACAATACAAGCCAGGCCAAAATTCTAAAAATAGAACTTAGAGTTTTCAGCATGTAGACCACACCGACACATCTAGAAATGGGAATTGCAGGGCGAAAGATACATAGAAAAGTAAGGAGCCAGGAAAGCAACAAGGAATTCTGGTACTGGGTCCTCATAAATGTGTAACCCAGGAATCACGTGCTCAGTTTATCTTCTTCTTGGGGTCCAACCCAGTGACTGAATGTGATGAATATATGTGATAATTAACCAGGATCTGTCCCAAGGAATTCAGGATGTGGATGTGCATTCTAACTAGATGGCTTTTAAGACACTTTTTCAGTTTTGAAAACTTCTGGTAAATACATGGAAAATTCTAAATTGTGTAATAATCACCATAGCTTCTGTTCAGGGTCTGCGCCAGGCGCTGCACTCAGAACTGCCACGTATGGTCATGCCTTACACCTGGTACCCAGGCGAGGGGGACGGTGTGAGCTCATAACCATCCATGTGGTGACCATGTGACCTGACTGTGCTAAGTGTTTCCTATGCAGCATCTGTGGTTCTTATAGCAACTCTGAAGTCACATTTGATTACTTCCATTTTACAGATGGAAATGAGGGGTTGGGGAGGTGCCTTGACCTACCTGAGTGGATGTGGCAGATAGGTCCAGGTTTGATTTAAGGTCTCTCTGGATCCAAAGCCTTTCTCCTACACTGTTCCAGGAGAAATACTGGCAGCCATGTTCAGAAGGAGCATGGTAGTGTTGCTAGGGGCCCTCCAGCGAGGCACCGGTAGGAGACGCTGCACACCTGGGCTACTCCCAATCAGGGTGGCACCACTTCCGTTCTTGTGCCCAGAACACCCAAGACAACGTCTCCGGAGCAATGAAGGATGTACCTGAGGCTCCTCATTTTCAGTGACAGGAACCATCAGACCTTCCAATTTTCTTGGTAGTAAAATAGTTATAACTTTCATTTCTGGAATAGATATCAAGGATTGCGACTGCTCTGTGTTACATGCACCAAATCGTATGCAGTGAAGTTAATACATGTGAAAATGATCTAGGATCTCAGGGTTTCTCCATTCTTCAAGGGAGAAATTAAAGAAAGTAAAGAAAACAAGAAACATGTTTTCTTTAATTTGGATTCTGAATACAGAAAGGATATGAGCGACGCATACTGCTTTTTGCTTTATGACAAGACCATGTGTTCGAAGGTAGATTTACTGAACTTTTAACCCGCTCCCCTTTCTCTCCCTCCCTCCTCCTCTCTGGATTTAGGTCATCGTCTGCATAGAATTCTACCAGGATGTCTCTGTTTCTTAATTTGCTGAATGCTTTGTCCTAAGTTTGTAATCGTCTTAAACTCAAAGGTGATGGGGAGAAACTCTCAATGATGTTTCCTATTTATCACTAGCGAGCATGTGTGAATAAACAGAGCATACCAAAAGCTTCGTTCCAAAAAGTTTTAAAATATTCATGAATCTGCGGTAGGGATGTGTTGTGATGATCAGACATCGGAAATCACCAGATCTCACCGCGCTGCAGTTCCCTCTCCTCCAGGAGAGAACAGAGAGGATTTTACATATTCTGCTTGACACTGGTAGGCAGTCAGATCATTATAATGAGAAGCAGAAATGCAGATGGGGGATTTCCCCAGCGTCCATCCCTCCCTGGGAATTAGGTGTTTGGATTCTGCCAGAAAAACAGTCAGTGTACGTTCTGGGCAGATCCCAGAAGAGGGAAATCCCGTCAAAGGGGATTGATGAGGCTGCCTGCAATTTCCTGCAACGTGGGGCCACAAGGAGACAGACGGCAAGCCAGATCTGCACCACGCCGTGGAGAGAGCTGTAGTCTGCATATTGTTTCAGAAACGTTAGAACTTGAAATAATTTTACCTGCTCTACTCAAAAATGTAGCCTAGCATTGAAAATCCATCTGTAGGTATTGACTCTGCCTCCCAGCACAGCTTACATATCGAAATGAGCAACAGTTGTGTTCTGGAAGGACTGTCACAGTGGACGGGCTGGACTGGGAGGACTGGATTGTCCTTGGCGCTGGGTGCTGGTGGAAGATGGTGCGAGACCAGCTCGCTGTTGTTTTTGTACAGTGTTCCCTAGGAACCGGTATCATTTTCACATGTATTAACTTCATTTCATACAGTTCGGTGCATGATACACAGAGCACTCACAGTCCCTTTATGTCTATTCCAGAAATGAGAGTTATGATGATTTGATTACATGCGTGTGTGCATGCATGTTTATTGAGATCTGACGACAACCAGTTTTAAACTACTGTCTGTTTTGGAGTAAATAACTCAGTTCTCAAGTTCCAATATACCATTCATGTGGTATCCACGGTGCCCACAGAGAGCCCTGACATCCATATGGATACAAAGGGATTTAGCAATGATGTTTTTGTTAGCTCAGTCTTTTGTTAGCTCAGTTCAAATGCGACCGTACACAAATAGAATGTGCAGGATCACACTGTCAGCATGGAAATAAACACATATATGCAACTTTTGGCGTACACAGATGTGTTTCAACCTGTGTTTATCCAGAAGGTAGGAGTAATCACTAGCTTCACCTGAGCTTGATTTTGCTCTAAAGTGATCTGTCATTAAAAGGACGTGGATTAGAACTACAATGCAGGCAGTTGGGTAAGGCTTGTGAAAATAACAAACTCTGTCTGGTTTCCCAGCTAAGTTCCTTTTATTTTATTTATTTGATTTGGGTAATTGGCTGTTTCAGTCATATAGGTGGTCAAATGCAGAACTTAAAAACTTAATTCTGCATATGTGACTGGACTCCATACAATACTCACTGATAATTATTCTGGGAACTATGCCTATTATTATTTTTTTTTTTTTTGAGACACAGTCTCACTCTGTCGCCCAGGCTGGAGTGCATTGGAACAATCTCGGCTCACTGCAACCTCTGCCTCCCAGGTTCAAGCCTGCCTCAGCCTCCTGAGTGGCTAGACTACAGGAGCGTGCCACCATGCCCGGCTAATTTTTGTATTTTTTAAGTAGAGACAGGGTTTCACCATATTGGCCAGGATGATCTCAAACTCCTGACTTCATGATCTGTACACCTTGGCCTCCCAAAGTCCTGGGATTAGTGGCAGAGGCATGAGCTACCACGCCCGGCCAACTATGCCTATTGTAAAATTGAGCAGAGCACATTATTGTCTTGAAGGAGATTAAATAAGGCAGTTAAGTCATGTACACGTTTAGTGAGTGGCAAGTTCATAGAGTGGAGGCCACCAAAGTCCTATGGAATAAAGTATTGTCTAGTTGTAGGTGGCTTCAGGAGAGGCTCCATGGAGGTGGTGACAAATAAGAGCAGCCAGAAAGCTGGGAGCCTATTGGGGTGGTGACACAGTGAGTGGAGATGGGGAGGACATTCTAAGCAAAGAGAAAAACATGAGCAAAGGGAACAGCGATTATTGAGGAGGAAGAGAGAAACATGATTGACATTGTCTTCAGGAAAATCAGCTATGCAGTCATATTTGGAATGAATTTCAGCAAAGGGAGCCCAGAAGCACCCCATCAAACTGCTGGTATTATTTGGCTTAGGGGCAATGAAGGGCTGAATGAGACCAAAGCTTGGGAATCAGTGTTGGGAAGAAAGGAGAAGAGTAGAATATGACTTTGAGGGTAGAATACAGACTCTCAAGCCTGGATCCCAACATAGCATAGCATCTTGAGCAATGGGATAGTCAGAGGACAGGAACAACTATTAATAGTTGGAAGTGAGAGAAGATCCTTCGTTGATTGTAGTTGCTTACTTTGAGTTATGCTTGGCCATCTACTGTAGATGTCTAAGTAGAAGTATGGATTTGGAGCTGAGAAAAAAGTCAAGACAGGATAACTACATTTTGGGAATTTCTTTACAAAGTGGCTCTTGAAAGGGGAAGTATGATTCTGTCACTGGAAAAAAAGGTAACCGTAGAAGAAAGGTGAACGTTTATGAGAGATTAGTAAAAACGGGAGACTTCAGAGAGATTACATGGGAGAAATGATGGAAGCAATGGGCAGACAGGAAAGGCCCTATTGAGGCAGCTAAGAGAATATTTCAGAGAGCTGCTAGTGGTCAACAAGGGTAAGTACTAAAAAATTCAAGAAACGCTGCTAACTAGAAAACAACAAGATCATTGGTAACCTCTGTGATATTCAGCAGATTTCAATTAGTTACAGAGAAAACATCACGTAGAAATAAAATGGTTATTGCAAACCCTTTTTGATGAACAGACTATAAATAATTATGATAGTGATCATTTACTGAGTATCTACTAGAAATCCAGGCACTCTATGTATATTATCTCATTTAATTCAAATATGAGCAGTTGGAACTATGCTTCTATTTAGATGAAGAATTTAAGATCAAATGCTTATTCAAAACCACCAAAGGTTTAGCACCTAGGCATTGTGCAATAGAATATTCTGAGAAGAAGGGGATGTTCTGTATCTGCCTGGTCCAGTGCAATAGCCCCTAGATACATGTGGCTATTAAGTACTTGAAATGTGGCTAAGGTAACTGAGGAAATGAATTTTTAATGTTATTTAAGTTCAACTTGTTCAAGTTTGAATAGCTACAAGTAGCTAATAACTATCATATTAGAAAGTGCAGGCCCTGGTTCAGCGTAGGGGTGAAATAGGTATTTGTTGAGTAAGTCCATTGAAACCCAGAGTTGAAGCTACATTACACTGGCTTCAGAGACCGTGTTCCTTCAACTACATGGGGTAGCTATTCACCAACTTCACACAACTCATTGTTTGATGCTCATTTAAAACTTTAAATACTCCTCTCAAGAACTCCCTCAATCAGTCCACAAAATCTACCTATTATTTTTTGTCTTTGCTCAAGCCAAGCTGAGCAGATTTTCTCCCCAGGAAGAATATCTGAAGATACAGGTCACTAGGATAATCATAGCTGTGGTAGTCACTAGGTAGGTAGGGAGGAAGTGGGATGAGAGTCTTCTTCCCTGAATGAGGCAGGTTCTGTGGGAACTGCTTTGATGCAGTTGCTGACTGTGATGATATGACAAGCATTCTGACTTTTAAGGACTACTGGCCGCAAGTCCACAGCCATCTTATCCGTAATATTCAGGGGTCAGGAGCAACTATTGCATAAAGCATTGCAACTGAGCTTCTGAGACAGAGTGATAAGGTCCTAACAGAGAGTAGGAACATCATGGTCAGAAATCTAGAGTGGGAAAGACTTCAGAAGGGGTCAGGCAGGGAGACAGTGCCATCCAGGACACGTGTTTACAGCAGCAGGGCTCTCGCCTCGGGATGAGGGATATGCATTCGCCGAAGAGACACCTGGTTTCCAATCTATTTCCTCGCCAAAATTTAGGAACAAAAGGCCAAAGTCAATTTTATCAGCTGGGCCAAAAGCAGCTGGAGGGTTGTGTCTAATTGAGGGTGAGTAGGCTTAAGTAGCAGCACTGCGGACCAGCAAGTCGGGTATCTGAAAAAAGAAAGAGCAAAAAATTACTTGGCCAAGAAAGAAGAAAGGTTGAAGCAGATCTACGTACGTTATATCCCACTCAACTCTGTGCCCTGATGGCGGCTGCTTCAGTAACTAAGGTCAGGAAAAGATAAACAGACGCTAAGTTTGGGGATTTGGGGTGGGGAGAAAGAGAAGGAAGGCACGAGGGTGCTGCCTGACGTTCCCTACACCTGGCTTTCAGAAGGTAAAAACCTTTCTTTTTCTCTTTCCTTTTTGAAAATCAGTCTTTTTCTGTGTAGATCAAGACCCTTGCATCTTTTTTTTTTTTTTTTCACCTCTTGATTATAATTGCAGTTCCCTGAGGACTGGACTTAGCTTTTTACCTAATATCTCTGAGATACCTTAAGGAACACATTCTGCTCCGCTGATTCTGCAGCCCACAGGTGTCTCAACTTCTCTTCTTTCACTTTTAACAGTTTTCCAGCTCACTGGCTCTCAGTGTGCATCAGGATCACCTGGAGGACTGCTTAAACCAGAGCTTGCTGGGCTGCACCCTCAGAGTTTCTGATTCCGTGTACATGTTCTGGGACTTGAGAATTTGCATTTCTGATATGTCCATAGGTGATGCTTATGCTGCTGGTTGGGGCACTACACTTGGAAACTTGTAGATTAAAAACCTATTGGATTGACACCGGATAGACTGCTTCAAATGTTGAAAGGTCTGTCAGCTAGAAGAGGGATTTTACTAATGTTTCTTCTCATTGGATACAAATAGAATTAATGAGTGAAGGGTAAAGGCACATCTTACTGGCACAATGTAAAGAATCTAGGTCAAAGAGAGGAAGCTTTGACATGGGACATGTGAGTGAAGTGGGTGAGTTTTGAGGAGAGTTGACATATCTACCTGCTAAGCACGCTGTAGCAGGTTTTAGCATGGATATGCACTTGGAAGAGATGATCTTTAAGTTTTATCCCAATTCTGAGAGTCAATGATTTTGTTTTTTCCAAGTTTAACATTTTCATTCAAAGTATCCTGGGCTGTCTTCTCTTTAAAGAAACCACCCCCCATCAAAATAACAACCAAAAAATGTGTAAGGATGTGTTTATCTTCATAATTCCACTCCTCTGCTACTGCTGTCAGTAACAACAGTTGGTGTCTAAACTCTCTTCCTACCAAATTGAACATTTATCACACTCTCTAGGGAGGTGAGCAACAACTGTGTGATAACCTTATCACACAGACGTTTAAGACACTTCATGTAATGAAAAACCCTGTACTGAAATGTATTCACATCTTCTGTCTCTGGCTAAGCTGGACACTGCATATCCACTTTTGCAAAGGAAGTATTTTCAGCGTAATGTCCTGTAAAGATTTGTAAATGTGTCAACTGCCTATATGGACAGTGAGGAGGAAGCAGGTGGCCCAACCAATTTGTCTGTAAATGTAAGTGCAGAGATTCTCTCCCACATCAAGCTGTTACCCTGGATGAACTGCAATTGAGATTGGGAGGGAAAGCTAATCAAGCTGTCCTCTCTCCTGTATTCGGCATTAAGCACTGCTGAAGCCTTTGCAGGGTATATGGCACCTTGAAACAAAATATGCTGATACATTCTTTCCCTGGGTTAAACACCTGTCTGAAATCAGGGAGCGCCATTCTTGAGTGGTTGAAAGTTCTCTTTTCCAAATGCAGACTCTGAATTTTGAACCTTTTAGCACTCTCTTATCCGTGGCAATAACACCAGCTAAGAAGTGCAAATGAGTCTGGCGCCTTTGAGAACATCTGAATGGTCTTGATGGAAGCATTGTTGGGGGATCTAAGATATTAATGTTGCCTTGCAAGGTGACATAAATGGGTTTGAATTACTGCCTGAGATGGACACCCTAAGTTTTACATCCTAAGTTTCCTTTTCAGCTTCCCAAAGTTAACTATGTTTCATGCATCGAACTTAGCAAACTTGGAAAAAACAGCAAACATGCCATACTCTTTAACTGTTCCATTTCCTTCCTTATCTCTGGAGCGATACATACTACAAGGAAAGAATTCTATCCCCCTTTACCAAACCCTGCAACCCAATCTTTTGAACTTTTGTTTTTGTTTTAAAAACATTTCAAAAAAGGTTACTTATTGCTAATCCAGCATAATTATTTCTGCTCATATGGGGCCGAACACATTGGCAAGCATAAGGAGGCGAGAGGCGTCCATGCCAGAAGTGTGCACTATGGTGTCCTGCTTCGCAGCTGGCCTCTGCTGAAGGGCTCACTTCCCCCCTTGCACTGCAGCCTGTCAAGATCCTACTGTACCTGACTGTACAAAGCTCACACCACAGGCGGCTCATCACATGAATCTGAAACCACTCCAACTCCGCCACAGCCTGTTCAACAAAGTGACTCCTTGATCAGGCACAGGAACTTCACAGCCTTATTAAATTGTTATTAAAAACATTTTATGGTAACTGAAAGAGTGTAATTGGAATGTTTCAAACACAAAGAAACGCTAAATGCTAAATGCCAATTATCCTGATGTGATTATTATGCATGATATGGCTGTATCAGAACATCACATTCATCCCACAAATATATACACCTACTATATATGCACAAAAATGAATTAAAAAATAAAAATGAGAGAATATACAAAAAAGAAAACCTTCTGAACACCTTCAATTTTGTTTCTTCCCTTGCTAGGAATAGTAACGAATTGTTAATATCCACATTTGGAATAGCATTACTGTTTATGGTAAAACCTGGTTAGTTTTTGAAATAATTCCTAATATGAAACTCAGGCACAGAATATGTAGGTGGAGCATGATGTCATGGATACGGCACTTAATTTTCTGGAATTTCTGTGTAGGAAAAGCAATGACACACACACACATCTATATCAAACTCATAGGAAATAAACTCTAAGTGTCCCGAGATACAGAGATACGGTTTTGCCATGTTTTCCAGGCTGGTCTCGAACTTCTAAGCTCAAAGCAATCTGCCCACTTCATCCTTCCCAAGTGCTGGGATTATAAGTGTGAGCCGCTGTGCCTGGCCTAGTTTTCTAATTTTTTGAGAAAGGGGTGACTTAGGGGGATTTCGTAGTGTCAGGTCTCACAGTATGAAGCCAAGAAGCAGGGGTCCACACGTGATCTGAAGGACAGCTTTGCAGCTTAATTCTAAGCTTTATATATATGCACTTACCATCACATCTTATGTTCAACCGTCAGTGGAATCTTTGCCCTGTAAAAGATTCTTTATATTAGCATATGTCATCTCAGAAACAATAGCTGTAAGAGCTTCTTTCTTTGATAACATATAAGAGAAGGTTTTTGAATTTTGATTTTCTGTTCATTATATGGTGAAGCTGACTGCCATCAGAGAGTTGAAGTAGCTTGGGGCTGGCTTCACTGGTGGTAAAAGCTAAAAGCAGGACTCACATCCAAGGCTTCTGACTCTAAACCTGAGCCCTTTCTTCTCCTCTGTTCTTTCTCTTTCTTCATCTATTTTCATTCTTTTCATTTAATTGTTTAATAACACTTCTCTCCTTCAGGGTATAAAGCATACTGCCTATGATGCAGTTTTTTAAATTCAAGGTTTTGTTTCTAATCATGCAGAGTTGTACTTCCACATTGAGAAGGATTAGGATATTGGGTGATGCTGTTTATAGCCCCCTTTTAAAATAAAACAGGTACAGAAAAATTACTGATCAATATATAGCACACCTGTATGTGCTAGTTACTTTCAGCTCCATTGTGTCATTCTTTTGCCTTCATACTACGTGGTTTACTAAGTAAATCAGAGACTGACAGCCAAATTGAGGTGAGAGTATAATAACACAATGTTAAGGCCACCAGTTTGTAAAGTCCACTCTTAAATCTGTTGGTGTGACCTCAGAGGATGATATAATCTCTTTGACCCTCAGTTACCTCATCTGTGGAAGGTAGACAATGACCTGTCCACCATACAGTGCTATTGTGAGGATTGTAGGAAATCAGATAAGGCATGGCTCACAGCCTAGCATGCAGCACACAGCCATAAATATGGGCCATGTCATTACATGTTGGTATCATTATAGTCAGTAAAAAAACATCAGAGCCCTTAAAACAGAATAGAGGGAAAGTGTAATGAATTAAGAAAGGAAGGATACCCAATTATATGCCTGTGCCCTGAAAGAGTAAAAACCATTTGTTTGTGTTCATTTCCTGCAGAGAATGATCCCTGTGAGTTTACTGAAGGGAGAGGGAGCCTAGAATAACAGAATTAAACTAAAAGATACATTTAAGAGAGCTACTTCCTAACAGAATGTGCTGCTGCCTTGCCGTAGCCCCTGACGTGTGGACGTGGTTCTGACCTGCGGATGTGAGTCAGGAAGGCGTTCTCTGGAGCTGCAGGCAGGGACACAACTGCTCTGAGTGCCCTGTCCTGGAACCAAGGAGAAGGGCTAGCTCCTCTGCGTCAGGTTAACGCGCTGGACACAGTCCACCTCCAGACACATGGAAAGGAATCCTGGTGGACCTTCAGACTCAGTGTCTATTTTTTGGCTTGTGGGTTAGCGAAGTCAGCTTCTGTCTTTGAATGCATACAAGAGAAAGTCTTTTGAATTTAGGGAATCAAACCGCTGCAGCTGTTATGAGGTAACATTTGAAAAGCTTTTGTAGACCGTCTGCTGAAAGACAGCTCTGTACCTTTTCATACATACCTGTCACACTGTGTGACATTTCACTGCTTGTTTTATTTTATCCTTCCAGCACATGCTACAGTAAAATTATGAGTATAGCTGTCCACTGTCTGGCGAGACTCTCATTCTCCCCGAAATGAAGCTGGGGTTGGGCTTTGTGGTTCACGGGTCTGCTTTCCTGCGTCTGCGACCTTGTGTTGTCTATTCGACTTTTTAATCAAATCTTGAAAGGAGAAGCTTCCACGTTCATTTCTGTGGCTTGTAAAGGCCTCTATGCCCCATCCTGGACCTCAGTTCAATTTAGTTTCTCACGATTCAGTTTGTGTTTATTGTTCACATCTAATGTGTTTTTTTTTCAGGCTGGGAATTGCCTTGGCCTCTGTTTTATTGGGGTGATTACTGCCTGTTTGTTTTGGGTTAATTCCTTCCAGTTTTTTAATCCTTTCTGGGAATACCACTGTTTATTAATACCTCTTTTTTTTTTTTTAATTGCATTTTAGGTTTGGGGGTACATGTGAAGAACATACAATATTGTTGCATAGGTACACACGTGGCAGTGTAATATTAATACCTCTTTTAGGAGAGAGCAGAAAAAGGAAGAATAGAAGCATTGAGGCTTCTCCAAATTCATGTGTAAACATCTGAGTTTAATGGTGTCACTGGTCAATGAGGACAATGTCTTTAAGTCCTAATTGCGAAATTGAGGCAACATGTATAATGTGTGTGTCTATTGTAGGATTAAAATATAATTACTTAATTAAGGTTAACAATTCAAAGGTTTTTGTTTTTGTTTTTTGATTTGGAAGGATTTGATATAATCATGGTTTTATTTGTATATTTTTGCTGGGACTTTGTGTGATTTTAGGTAATCCACATAAAAACCTGTTTCTCAGGCTGAGAAAACAATCTCAAATAGCCTGATGTCTATGTCGTTATATTGCAGCAGCAGCCTTCAAGTACTGTTTTCATTAGAAAGAGTTTGTTGTTATCAAGCGTGTTTCCTATTAATTGAGGATAAAAACAAGATCATTAGCTACAGTAAAAACATACATTTTTAGCCTGTCTTCCTTTCTGTTTCTAGAAGTAGTAGTATTTAGAAGTAGTCCTGAAAATGCTGTTTGAAATTTCTGCTGAATACCCTGTGGTTGTCACAGATTAATATTTCCTCTTACAAAAGCTGCCGCACAAACCGCTATGGAAAACAGACACCCACAATGTGCTAAGGAAGGCAGGTGCTTTTCTCGGGTGCTTTATACAACTGACTGGTTCTTCCTGCGCAAATCTATCTACTTTAGACTAAGTTAAAGAGAACACTATAAAGATCATCCTGGCCAACATGGCGAAACTCTGTCTCTACTGAAAATACAAAATAGTCAGGTGTGCTGGCACGTGCCTGTAGCCCCAGCTACCTGGGAGGCTGAGACAGGAGACTCGCTTGAACCCGGGACGTGAAGTTTGCAGTGAGCTGAGATCATGTCACTGCACTCCCGCCTGGGTGATGGAGTGAGACTCTGTCTAAAAAATAAATAAATAAAAAGGCAAAGATTATGGGTTTGGTTTATTATCACAATATGATGCATAATTTAATTTTATAAGCATTTCTGGAAATATCTACTGGAAAAAGGGCACTCTTTTAGCACGTGTAGATAACCCTATGACGTGCAGGATGCAGGCTCTTCCCTCAGGTTGCTGACAAGGTAGTGTAGAGATAAGGTAAATAAAGAGTAATTGTAAAATAGGTCTGTGAGTGGCCAGTTACTGAGCATCTCAGAAGGAGAAATCACATTATTTGGAGGGATAAAGAAAGTGTAGGATAAGTCCATGTTATTTGATGTAGTCTTTCATAAAATGATTACTAACACCTAGATTCAGTCGTTCCCGAGCAAATAAGACTCACTTATTTTTAAGTGTGTATGCATGTGTGTGTGTATATATATATTTATATGTGTGTGTCTGTGTGCATGTATATATACATACACACACACATAAATTCCTATACATATGTACCACAAGTCCATATAGGATATATGCCAGAGGAAAGTGTTTATATTGATTTATACAGAATCACATCCATGAAACCTGTGGAAACAGCTTAACTTTATACTAAATGAAAAATGATCACACTTGGGTTGTCTACAAGGCAATTTGGAATAATTAATATCTTACCCCTCTCCCCTACATTGGATGTAGATGCCTACCAGATTTGACCACTGTATTGAATCTCAGTGAAGTTATCATGACAAGACCAGGCATCAAGTTAATAATAAAGATTCCATACACATTTATAGCTTTCCCTTTTATAGTATTATATATAAACTAATAGAATGAATTGATGATGAAAAATTGTTCATTTTCTGATGGTAACACTGCAATGTTTCATCATGATTTTCGTGGAATTTATAAAAAAAATTTTCCCTATAAACAACAAATATTGAAAGAGTGGGAAATGATAAAATGAGAAATATTTTGTGACCCTCTCAGAAATAATTGCCTTAGCAATAGTTTACTAAACCTGTATCATTCAATACAGTAGCCATTGGTCTGTTTGGTCTCTTTAATTTCATTCAAAATTAATTAAAATTAAATAAAATTTAAAATTCCTGTTCTCAGTTGCAGTAACCATAAGTGCTTCCACAGTGGACAGTGCAGTTAGACTATATTTCTATAGTTGCAGAAAGTTCTATTGGATGGCATTGCACTTCAGTTCATTTGGGAGAAGAGCCATAGTTTTTCACTGTTTAGGAGATTAAACAAATGTTTTTTGAATAGTTTAGGTGAAAGAGAGTATGGTTTGGCTCTGTGTTCACCCAAATCTCATATCAAATTGTAATCCCCACGTGTCGAGGGAGGGACCTGATGGGAGATGATTGGATCCTACAGGTGGTTCCCCCATCTGGAGATCTGAGGGTTTAAAAGTGTAGCACTTCCTCTCGCCCTCTCTCTCCTGATGCCATGTGAAGAAGGTGCCTTGCATCCCCTTTGCCTTCTGCCATGATTTTCTTTCCTGAGTTTTCTGAGGCCTCCCCAACCGAGCAGAATTGTGGGTCATTAAACTTCTTTTCTTCGTAAATTACCCAGTTTCACGTAGTTCTTTATAGCAGTGTGAAAATGAACTAATATAAGCCCTAGTGCAGAACTTCTGGTCGCCTGGGGATTCTTTATGGTCTTTATTCTTTGAAAATCCCCTTTTTTGGTTAAATGTAAGTACTAAGCTGTGATGATAATGGGTGCTGAAGATAGTGACAATAGGACTTGTGGTGATGATAATGGACTATGAATTTCTTACCAGGAATGAGCCAGTCTGGTTTTGGTTTCATGTTATCTAATGGGCAACTGTTGCTAACTCTTTAATCAGGAAGTAGATACCGAGAGGTTTGGGATGTCTGCAGTGTAGATACTGGCGCAACTTTTCTATTTTTCCTTTCCTTTCCCTCCCCCTCCTCCGACCCCTCCCCTCACACAGTGTCACTATCATAGCTCACTGCAACCATGAACTTCCAGGCTCAAGCAATTCTCTCACCTCAACCTCCCCAGTAGCTGGGACTACAGTTGCACACTGCTACTCCTGGCTCAAGTGTATAAACTGTTGAGCTCTTTTCAATTAAATCTGAGGTTTGGTTAAAACTTTCAGAAATATTCTGTATTTGAGACTGAGAGCTATGGAATAGACCGTAAATGTGGGAAAACTTGCCACAGTATATTGCCAACAACTGGTTGAAATTGCCATCCTAGTATTGTAATTATTTGTTGTAACTATATCAAATTGTATAAAAAAAAGATTTGTTGACTGTTTAGTCTGGGCTTCCTAAAAGGTGAGACAAATGGCTTAGAAAAGTTTTGGAAATCCACATGCATGTTGAGACTATTGATGCAACTCTGTTGCTGATTGATGGAAATCAATTACAGAAGATACTGATGGATAAACCAGAATTTAAAGAAGTATTTTTCTCTAAAGGAAGCATCTTGTCAGCAGCTACACTGATATGGTTGCAATCTAGACTATCTCATTTCCAGAACTAGTTTCCTTGTGAAGCACATTTATGGTCAGATAGCTGGTTGGTTAGCATGGAGTGAGTTGAAAGCTTTTAGACTAGTTTGATCTGGAGGCCTGACAGAGAGTGTAATGAATTATCCATGTTCTCGCTGCAGAGTACACCTTGCCTGGTAACCGGACAGTCAGCTCAGCTCCTCAGACTGTGCTGACAGGCATGAGCAAATACCTATGCCTCATCTCTTCTACTGCCATAGAAAACTTAACCTATACCAACCTGTTTTGTTTATAATACACACAAGTACATTTTTTTCTTGTAATTGAATTGACGTGTGAATCCAGATATAAATGACACTGAGCCCTTGAAAGTGGTATTTGTGGACTCTACACTACTTTAACATTTCGTAATGCAAAGGCGATCTCTTTCACCACAGCTGAAACAGATACTCTAAAGTATGACATCGCTTTTTGCATTTTGGTGTATTTATTTATTACTTTAGAATACCATCGCAGTTATTGTTGCAGTTATTTGGTGTTAGTATGATATTTATTTTATGTTGTCCCCAAAGCTGTGCTGATTATGTATTTCTGGTAAACATAAATGGAAAAATGTGTTAGTTATTGATAAACACATTTTACATAGAAATAGAAAACTTGTCTAAAATGAAAAACAAGGGAGAGAATCAAGAAGAGTAGCTAATGCATGCTGAGCTTAATACCTATGTCATGGGTTGATCTGTGCAGCAAACCACCATGGCACATGTTTACCTGTGTAACAAACCTGCACATCCTGCACATGTACCCTGGAATTTAAAATAAAAATTGAAGAGGGGGAAAAAAAAGCAAGAGAAAAGGTACAGTTGGTTGGTGGTAAAATCGTTGCATCAAATTGGTGGTTGAAATTATTTCAACAATAGCATGTTTGTAAACTCTGTCTGGAGTGATATCCATGATTCCTTCTGTGATTTTCAAAAATGGTGAGAACTTTCTTTAATTCACAGTGACATTTCACCTATGTCTCTCTTAAAATAATTACAGCTTGTCTTTTATCAATATTATTTATATACTAGTCCTACCCTAGATATTTAAGATTCTTGAAGGCAAAGACTGTGACCTAGTTGTCCCCTTTCCTTTGGCATCTTATGTGACACCTGCTGTACCTAACGTTCACGACTGCATTTGTTAGGAATTGAGATCATTTTGGGAGGTCTGGTAGAGGCAAGACATCAGTAACTGAAGAAGCATCCATGAGTAGAATTATGGCTGAAAAAAAAAGATAGTGACTTTAAAAGACAGTTGTAATTTCTAAATAACGATCATTCTTCCCTTGTAAGAGTTCCCTGATTTCAGACATAATGGAGAAAAAATGTGAGCAATAGATTTTTATGTAAGAGTTGACACTTCCCTAGAAGCAAATTTTATCATGAGTTTCAAAGGTCCCTGCTGTTATCTTGATGTAAAAAAATTATATGAACATTTTCTAGATAGAAAATTGACTCTACGTATTCTTTATTTGGTGCTATCCCAAAATTCATACACCTATTCATGCAAAGAATTGGAGTGTGGTGGTGGGGGGTGGATTATAATTATTATCATTTTTAATTAATTAATTAATTTTTTGAGACAGAGTCTCACACGGTCACCTAGGGTGTAGCACAGTGGCGCCATCTCGGCTCACTGCAATCTCTGCCTCCTGGGTTCAAGCAGTTCTCCCGCCTCAGCCTCCCGAATACCTGGGACTACAGGCATGTACCACTATGCCCAACTAATTTTTCTGTATTTTTAGTAGAGACAGGATTTCACCATGTTGGCCAGGATGGTCTCGATCTCCTGACTTTGTGATCCGCCTGCCTCGGCCTCCCAAAGTGCTGAGATTACAGGCGTGACCCACCACGTCCAGCTGATTGTAATTATTTATATGAGAACATGCATTTCAAAAACCAGACATCACTGTGGGTCTTTTTGGTCTAGAAATCCCAAGAATCAAAAATTAGAGTAAACAGAAAATACAGAGTATCAGTAAGAGTTATTATTTGCAAGCAAAAGACATTGGCTAATTGTGTAGCTAATTTAAGCAGAAAAGCAAAATGCATTTAAGGCTCTTGGGTAGCTAATAGAAACTCTCAAAAAGCTAGCTAACCCAGTGTGAAGGCTATATAGCTATAAACACTGAAGTCTACCTCCAAATATCTGGCCAGATAGGATACTACCATGTCCGTCTCAGGGCAGTCATACCGTACACTGACTACAGCTGGTCTGTGGATTCCTGCCTGCTTGGCTTAATAACTGACTATTCTAAGCAGGGAGTCAGTGCTTGTGTTTGGCAGAGACTAAGTCACATGCCTGTGCCCTCGCTGTAGGATGGGTTGGAAAAGGAAGTGTGTAGAATTTTCATTTCAGCTCTGAGGGTTGGGGTCTGCTAGAGGTAGGAGACATCGCAAACATGAAAAGGGTATTCCAAAGTAAGGCAGCCAAAAACAATGTTAAAAGTCCTATTACACATAAAAGCTACTTACATCTTTTTACCACTTATATTGGATGCATCATTTTTATGATTCAAGAAAGAAATTAATGTCTCCCAGATGTTTAGATTTATTTCAGCTTACCTGAAGGATCTAGTGACACAGTATCATAAGAATGTCCTTGATGTAAAAACTGGCGGGCATAATCCTCTCCCCATATGTTTTTGAGAAGCAGTTGTATTCAACTATGAATGAGGTTAGAATTATTAAGAGAAAATATTTTCTTGGTGGTACTTTAAGTTATAAAGCAGGACATTTACAGTTGAAGAATTGAATCAGTCAGGCCAATCATTGAACCAGTCTGTGGATGTTCATTCATTCTAGTACAGCCTACTTCACGTGAGGGGGGATTTGGCTTACATTCTCTCTATTTTAAAAAAATCCAATCTTTTATTTTTCTGGGTTGCAATGCTTTGTTCACGACTGATCCTGCTTTTAAGTTACCACATGAAATAGACTGCATTTAAAGCTAAATTTAAATGTGCATTGAGAACCGTTCTAGCGGGTGAAGAGCAGGCAGATAGGCATGAAAAATAAATATGATAATAAAATCTATTTTAGGATAAAACTCATATACTTAAAAGGATGCATGTGAGAAATCTTAATATACTATGATGTCTTACTAGGCTTAGTGAAGTAACTGCTGATAGAATCTGTCTTGCAGGGCTGCGTGTCCACATGTTCTACGTAACATGTATTCCTAAGAAACAGGTATATAAGATAAAAGATAAAATTTATAATGTCCGGAAGGGAACAGAGTTCTAGCTGCATTTTTGACTGATAGTTCACTTTCCCCTTAGTGTGGGGAGTTGCAGAAAAGCACTTTTGACATTTTATTGCCAACAGAGATTGACTCCTATTGTTTCAGAATACTGCATCCATCCAGCTTTGCCTTTCCCTGCAGTTTAGCAGAATGTAGAACACTTGTACTTAAGCTGAGTAACGTGCCTTTTATTCAGATGTCTAGGTTGTAGTCACTGGTGTTACTAGAGATGAAACGCTGATTCTTTATTGACTTAAGCTTTTGGCAGTTCCTTCAGTGTTTTAAAGCACTGCACCACGAAGCTGAGCATCTCTCTCTCTCTCTTTTTCTCTCTTAAATGTCTGCAGTATGTATTAGCTGGAAAAATACTAGTTAACTCCTCTCTTGTGCCTGCAAATATATGACAAAATATAAGCTGTCAATAAAAAACAAATAATAATAATAAAAGCAACAGCTCCCAAGGTTTGCACACTTTATTTACTAAAGCATCTGTTTTTTTTTTTATTTCTATGTTGAAAGGCATAATTGGTTTTGTTTTGTCCTCAGCAGAGGTTAGTAGCTGATTCACCCTGTTTTTTATGTTATAACCCTGGCTTTGGAACAAAGCGTAAGGATAATTTTATTGCTTTCTCACTGTGTTTCTTTCGAAGCCAGTATTTTGTTTATGTCTAATAATAATCTGATGATCAATGACAAATCTGTATTGTTTTCTACTTATGCATCACTGTGTAAGCATGGAACAATTTGGATTATAACATATGTGTTATATATGTGTGTGTGTATATATATATATATAATCTTTAGACTCAGCATATGAACCTTCTGCAGCTCATCACTTTAGGCTATATAATCTGCCAGTGTTTCAAAAGCAAATGCATATATCTGTGTGCATGCCATCTCACAAGGACTTTGCTGGTACTACCTGCAGTAAATGTTTTGAATTTATTTCAAGTTTCTTTCCAAAACTCTCAGTAATGACTGCATCACACACTGGGAGTTCATTGTGGCAAATAACGTCTGTATTGCACGTTTGTAAGGGAGGCGGGACAGGTAGAAGTTAACAGTATCAGCTTCTTAGTTGGACAAAGCTGGGTTTGGGTCTTGTCCCCATCAATTTACAGCGTCTTGACATTGTATCTGTTTGTCTTGAGAAGTACCTTTGTACTTAAGAGTACCTCTATTTTCTTGTATATCAAAGGGAGTAATATATGTACTTTTTAATATGACTGGTATAAAGTTGAAATGAGAGAATGTATTTATGGTCTGGCACATCATGTGGACAGGGAGGCTCAGAATTTGTAAGAACGTATTTGCATAAGTTATATAGTCCAGACATGAGACTAATAATAGAAACACTGGTTGAACCTCTGTTTATTTAATAGTTAGACAAACAGGTAATGAAATAAACAGGGAACATTCTTTCCCCTCTGTCATACTCTTTACCAGTATATCCTGTGGAACAGTGAGCTAGTGAAATTGAGACTCAGGGCATCTCAATTCAAAGTAAAATTTAGAAACGAAAACAGGATGAATATATCATATTCCATACCCTGGAAGTAGGGTTCCCAGTCCTTTTATTTTACCTGAGAATGACTGTAGCCATGCAGATATTTCCAAAACCTGGAGATTATACAGTTCTTTTTAGGATAAACCCAATAATCCCAAACAAAAATAATGACATTGGAGTCTTAGAATCCACAATGTATAAAACTGGCTAAAAAAAAAAAAAGCACTGTTGCATTGTGAGGTACCAGTGTCAAAAAAACTGCCAGGGAACTGAAAAATAACTTGGGGATGTTAAGAACACAGTAGCTGAAAAAATTTAACAGAAAAATTTTAATCTAAATGTGAGGAAATTTTTCAAAAATTTAATGAATTTGAAGAGACATTGGCATTGGTACAGAAAAGATTGGTGAATGAGAGAAAATAATCAGGAAGTCTTAGATCTAACTATCAAGACCTCAAAAAGAAAGAACAAGAGAAAACAAGTGGAATATTATAAAAGAAATAAATAACTCAATAATACATTTCAGAATTAGAAAATGCAGATATTTGAATGAAAAAGACCATAAAGCAACCAGAACAATGAATAGTGGGTAGTGGAGAACTCATACAAATGTACACTAAAATAAAATTTTGCATGACAAAACATAACATGGAGGACCAAAAATTTCTTTTAAAAAGCTGTATGCAAATTAATCAGATGGGTTTCCATGCATTAAGAACAGCACTGGACTCCAGAAGATAGAGAGCAATGCCTTTGTAATTTCCAAAGCTGGAAAAATAGACATATTTTCTGGCATTTGATAGAAAGCCAAACTATTAATAACAGTAAGAGGAAAAAAAGAACCAAACGTTTTGGTCATGTAAAATAGCAAATAAATGTTTAGCTCCATTTCAATATTTGTTCTGAAGCTACAGATGCTATGTGTCACCAAAATTATAGAGTAAATCATGAAAGAAAAAGCAGGAGATGAGGGAGCAGGGTTTCACAGAGAGGGCAGGAAAGAGAGGTTCCTTACGTGGCAGGTATAGTAAAGTTCCAGAGTAAGGACTGCAGGGGAAAAAGAAAAGAAAAGTAGGTTTTCAGATGCATTTGAAAATAAATGGATTAGGATTGATAGGTCTTTTACAGATTTGAGATGACTTCACTCTTGATATGTTAAAAAAAATAAGCAAATGAAAAAATACAAGGTGTTTGTTAACTCTAAGGAAAACAAAATTCATTCAAAGAAGAAACATTTGGATACGGCAGGAAACAGTATTTAAATAGTTAGAAAATGTATTAGATAATTATTAATTTAACTAAGATTGGTATGAAGTATTTATTTGGTGAAAGATAAGAAATGGGTAAACAGGTAAAGAAGAAGAGTGACAGGGCTCAATATCTACCCGTACACTATAATAGAAAACCAGTAGAACATTTCTAAGGCAGAAATACCAGTTGACCCAGCAGTCTCTTTACTGGGCATATAGCCAAAGGAATATGTATCATTCTGCTTTAAACATACATGCATGCATATGTTCGTTGCTGCACTACTCACAGTAGCAAAGACATGAAACCAACCTAAATGCCCATCAGTGGCAGACTATCAAAAGAAAATGTGGTACATGTACACCATGGAATACTATACAGCCATAAAAAGGAAGGAGATCGTGTCTTTTGCAGAGACATAGATGGAGCTGGATGCCATTATCCTCAGCAAACTAACACAGGCACAGAAAATCAAATACTGCATGTTCTCCCTTATAAGTGGGAGCTGAATGATGAGAACATATGGACACTTGTGGGGAACAACACACACTGGGGCCTGTTGGATGGTGGGGGTGGGAGGAGGGTATCAGGAAGAATAGCTAATAGAGGCTGGGCTTAATCCCCAGGTGATGGGATGATCTGTGCAGCAAACACTATGGCCCACGTTTACCTATGCAACAAACCTGCACATCCTGACATGTACCCCTAAACTTAAAAGTTGGAGACCAAAAAACAAAACACCATAAAACTATAAAACTTCCTAAAAAACTAGTAGAAAATTTATAAAATATGTAATTCAAAAATTGTATAAGAGCTCATTTTATATGTAAATATAAATTTAAATACAAGAGAAACAATTAAAACTGGTTGCTTCTGAGAAATATGACCAGTTATTCAGAAGAGGTAGATTCGGGACATTTTCATTAAAAAAACTTGGTAATAGAATTTGTAATTTTAAATTTTCCATTGCTTATATTGATTACAGTAATTGCTACTTATAACATTTTTTTTAACAAAGTGAAACCAAAAGTCATGAAAGTTTAAAAAATTTGCTAATGTCACCCAAATAAGAAGTCAAAGGACCATAATTTACATCAGATCTGTCTGACACCAAAGTTCCATACTCTCAACATTACCCAGGATTGTCAACAATTCCACATATCTGTAGCTACATTTACCCTTTCGCTATTTTAGTAAATAATGTAACATTTGGGTATATACCCACTAATAGGATTGCTGGGTCAGATCTTTACTCTCAAAGATAAATTTGACCACTTAAGTTTGTCAGTGCATTTATTATACTTTGTAGTCAGTTGTGATTTTTTAAATTTATTTTCTCCAGATGGCTGTGTAGTTTCAGAAGCCCTCCCCTTTCCAACGGATATGATGAGCCCATTAAAGTGAGCTCACTTTAAAGCCTGTTTTATTTTTGATTTTCTTAAAGTAAATTTTATTGTGTATATTTGAGGTTACAAAATGATGTGATAACATATATATAGTTAAATGGTTACTATAGTGAAGCAAATTGATATATCTATCATCGCACATAGTTACTTTTTTGTGAGAAGACCAACTAAAATCTACTTACTTAACAAAAATACCAAATGCAATACAGTTTTATTAACTATAGTCCTCATGTTGTACCCTAGATTGCTAGATTCGTTTATTATACATATCTGCTAGTTTGTGTCTTTTGACCCACATCTATCTCATTTTCTTCTCCCTACCCTCGTACCTGGTAACCACAGTTTATTCTCTGTTTCTGTGTATTTGACCTTTCTTTTAATGATTACAAATTTAAGTGAGCTCATGCAATATTTTCTTTAGATGTCTGGCTTATTTCACTTAGCATAATACCATCTAGCTCCAGTCCTGTGTGGCAAATGGGAGGATCTCCTTTCTAAAAGTTGAATAGCATTTCACTGAGTTATATATACCACATTTGCTTTAGCTATTTGTCTATCAATGGATCCTGAAATTGTTTACATATTTTGGCTGTTGGGAATAATTCTGCAGTGCACATGGGAGTGCAGGATGTCTTTATGAGGTGGTGATTTCATCTCCTTTGGGTATGCACCCCAAAGAGTGATTACTGAGTCATATGGTAGTTCTATTTTTCTTTTATTTAGAAAGCTCTATACTGTTTTTCACAATGGCTGTACCAACCTACCTTCTGATAAACAGTGTCCTAAGGGTCTCTTTTCTCCACACACTGGCCAACTTTTATTATCACTTGTCTTTTTTGATAGCAGCCATCTAAATGGGTTTGGGGTGACATAGGAGTTTCAATTTGTATTTCCCTTGATTAGTGATATTGAACATGTTTTCTTATATCTGTTGAACATTTTTATGTCTTCTTAGGAGAAATATCTGTTCAGGTCCTTTACTCATTTTTAAATTGTTCTTTGTTTGTTTGTTTTTCTGCTATTGGGTTGTAAGGGTTCTTTATAATTTTTAGATATTAACTCTTTATCAGGTATGGGGTTTGCAAATTTTTTTCACAGTTTGTAGGTTGACTTGACGTTTTGCAGGTTATTTTATAGCTTCACAGGAGCATTTTAGTTTGCTGTAGTCCTATTCATGTATTTTTGCTTTTGTGGCCTGAACTTTTGGTGTAATATCTTAGAAATCATTGCCAAGGCCAATGCAAGGAGCTTTTCCCCTTACCTGTTCTTGAAGTTTATGGTCTTACATTTAGGTCCTTTATTCATTTTGAGTTGATTTTTGTGTACAGTGGTCCAATTTCAGTTGTTTTGCATTTGTAAATCTAGTTTTCTCAGCATCATTTATTGAATAAACTATTTTTTCCATATTATGTTCACTTGATGTCCTTTTCAAAATTATGTATATGTTTGGGTTTATTTCTGGACTCTATTCTGTTCCATTGGTCTTTGTTTCTCTTTTCATGTCAGTACCATAACTTTGAGTGCTATAACTTTGTGTGACATAACTTTGTAATAGAATTTTTAACCAGGAATTGTGATGCCTCCAATTTTGTTTCTCTTTCTCGGAAGTTTGTTGGCTATTCGGATTCTTTTTGCAGCTCTGAACGAATTGTAGGTCTTTCTTTTTTTCTATTTCTGTGAAAAATGTCATTGGAATTCTGTTAAGGACTACATTAAATCTATGCATTTATGTAGCATGGACATTTTAACAGTATTAATTCTTTTGATCCATGAACATGGGATATCTTCCTATTTCTTTGCATTTTTAATTTTTTCATCAATATTTTGTAGTTTTCAGTGTGCAAATCTTTCACCTACTTGAGTAAATTTATTCATAATTAATATTATTTTTTGCTTTGATGCTTTTATAAGTGAGATTGTTTCTTTTTCAGCTAGGTTATGTGTAGAAATGCTACTGAGGTTTGTATGTTGATTTTGTATAGTGAACTTCACTGAATTCATTTATGAGTTCTAATAGGTTTTTGTGTGTGTAATATTTGCAGTTTTCTACATATGGAATCATCTCATCTGTAAAAACATATAATTTAACTTGTTCCTTTTGATTTGGATGCCTTTTATTTCTTTTTCTTGTCTGATTGCTTTTGCTACTGCTTCCAGTACTATGTTGACTAGTAATGGGTGCCAGTTTCAATTAGACATAAAAACAAATGAAGCTTTTCCAAATATTCTTTCCCCTTGTTTTCCAATTGCTTGTGCCCCTCATACTGGGACAACATATTTGCACTGTCTGTGGTGTTCTTTCTTGGCATAAACATTGCTAGACAAAGTCCTTTCAGTTGTCTGTTTTAGAAGGTATGTCTATGAATGCAACATTTTTCAAGGTAATTAAGAATAATTGAATTTTATATCCTGTAATACCCATTTTCTATTCAAGGCTTAGTCCTCTGTAATATTTTTTTCTTTTCTCTACTTCTATTAAAACAGAGTCTGATTCTCAGCAATGACTCTTTTCAGTAGTATCTCTCTTTTTTGTAGTGAGTATAATGACATATTTATTTGAGAAGGTTTCAATAAATACTGGCTTAGGAGGACAAAAATTAGTATTACTCCAAACCAAAAAGTCACAATAACATTACTTCCATAAAATATTAACCATAATTCTTGACTTTCTCATTGGATTAACAAGGTATTTTCTCTGCAAATGCTAAGGAAAGGGTATTTGTTGTGATACAAGCTCAGCTATTAATGGCAAAGACCTAAAATGACAGGCTCCTTGAGTAAGATAGGGTTATTTATTTTTTCTTCCACTTGCAAAAATACAAGTAGTTAGGGGAACTGCACTTCATGAAGTCATCAGGATCCCAGGCTTCCTGAATCTTATTGCCCTGTTACTCTCATTGCTCATGACCCTAGATGTCTGCCACTCCTCTATCAGTATTATGACTGACAGAAAGAAAAAGGAGAGGAGCACTCCCCCTTTGAAGGCAAGACCCAGAAGTAGATACAGTTTGGCTCATATCTCATTAGGGTCAGGGCCACACTTAGCTATAAAGTGGTCAGGGAAATGCTGTTCTTATTCTGCATACTGTTGTGTCAATCTGAAAATCCCAATCACTGTGAACAAATTGGAGTCAATTTGCAGTCTCCATCTCAGAGAATGATATTTTGTATTCTAAAAGGTTTTGGGGGAACATTTTAGTCATGAAACAAGTAATCAGTAAAGAGCATATACTGGAAATACATATTCTATATACATGTAAATCTCTATATAATGCAATGCTTTATATGGTGTATAGGAGTAGGTGGGAGACAGCTATAGGTAAAGGACAAAGATTCTGTAAACAGAAAAATGACATTAATTAGTACTATTGTGAGCGTGATGATTTTCCCCGACCGAACCACAAACACCAGAATAAAGCTTAGATTAGAATTGCTGCTGGATATATAAATTGGCACAATTACTTTGGAGAATAATTTAGCAGTGCCTCCTGGATTTAGATAGCCTATATCCTTTTGACCAACAATTTGGACATACTAGCACATTAGAGAACTACATATGCCCAAAGATATTGATTATATTACTTTGTTTTAATTACAAAAAATGGAAAACAACTTAAATTTCTGTCACCAGGAGACTGGTTAAACAAATTAAGATGAATTTATAGAAAGGAGAGCAAGTGGTTGGCATCAGTAAAAAGAATGAGGATGGTCTTTATCAATAGGCAGGAAGAGATTTCCAAAATAAATTAAGGAAAAAAAACTGCAAGAACAAAATGTAGAATAGTATGTATGGTGTTGCTGCTACTTGTATAAAAAAGATGGGAATGTACATAATTCAGTTACATGTGTATTACACACTGGAAACTAGAAAAGTAGGTGCAAGGGGATTAGAGATGAAGAAAACCTTCCCCGTATGTACTTCAGTTTGAGATTTTAAATTTGCCACTGTGTTAAAGATAGTTTAAAGAGAAGTTAGCTGTCTGTTAAACAAAGGTTGAAATGGTTTAAGTACAAAGTTTAGTCAGAATCAATAAAATGCAAAGGAAAACAGATTTTAATTTATGTAGTACTTCAGTGTTAATAATTTTGATTCCTTTTACTTTCATATTTGTGTATAGATATTGTGGGAAAAATGAATTTTTTTCTTCCTTCGTAAGCATTTTGGTGGAGAGCTTACTTGATAAATAAGTAAGCTTATTTATCCAGTAAGTAAAAGCTTATACTTTTAAATATAAATACTTTTATATTTAAAAACTTAATAAGTAAGTTTTTAAAATGAATAAAATTTTGGGGACCAAACAAAAGATACAACTTTTAATCTGAAAATATTCTATAAGCCTAAAAAATAAAAATGCTTAATGTAGAAAACTAATTATAGGTGAAAAACACAGTTGAATGTTGTACCATACAAACAAAGTTTTCGAACCTTAAGGTATAAAGTTCAAAATAAAATTATCTTGATAAGATTACAGATTAATGTTTTTGGCTAAGGTTCATTACATCCCTAATTCTAACACTTGGAATTGATTTTTTTTTCACTTACTTTAGATACTTCATAAGTTAGTATCTTCATGTGAGGTATTATTTATAATCCAAAGCTATTAAGAATCTTTTAGCAGAGTCATATAAAACATATCAGAATTCTTTTATAAATATGTGTCCTGTGGAATAGGCATTTCTTTTGAAGTGCTGGATACTCATAAATTAGGCATTAGGTTGTTTTCTTTCCTATTTCAGTTTTCATCACCTTGATATGTGGCCTTAGGCAGTAACTTAACTTCTGTGTAATCATTATTTAGACTTTCTGTAAAACTCCCAAAAATTACCTTGAAATACAAAATTCTTTATTTCTTTTTTATGCCTATTGCACACAACAGCTACTTGACCATATGAATAATAAAAAAGAAAGCAGATTGTAGAGGGGGAAGATTCTAAGGAACAGAGAAAATGTATGTGAATGTAAATGTAAGCATGTAGGGTAGGGTACAGGCAAGGACATGATCTACAAAATACAAAACTCAGGCCAATTAGAAAAGTGAAAATCATGCAAGATATGCAAGTGTTTCCAAATTGCAACATCATCTAAATTAGAACACTCAAAAAAGAGCTGCTATTTATTGCGCGTTTTGTATACTGAACACTACTGGTTCTTTTACATATGTACTATCTAATTTAAATCCCCAATATTTTTGTAAAATATTATGAATTCTGCTATTTTGTGTTTTATACGCACTAATGTATATAAGAGAAATACACCACACACACACACACACACACACACACACACACTCACTTAACTTGGAGATGTGAAGTACTTTGTCCAGATACTCCTAACTAGTAGGCAGTAGAGTTGGTATTTAAGACTGAGTGTGTCTGACTCCCAAGTCCTTAAAGCTATCCTTATCTGCCTGTTAAGTTTATATTGTTTCTTATTTGTGTGAGGTTGTCAGTTGCGAAATAGAAATCAGATTTTGAATCACCCTTTATCAAATGGATATCCACCATGATTAACATTTGCAAAGTGCTGGAAATTTTGAAATGTAAATTGCATATAGCATATCTTTTACCAGAGGCAATCTTTAGCTTCTTATTGTTGTTAGTCTCATAATCTCAAAGATGACTAGCAAATAAGGGCTTATATTAAAAATAATTTATAGGCCAGGCATGATGGCTCATGCCTGTAATCCCAGCACTTTGGGAGGCCAAGGTGGGCAGATTACCTGAGTTCAGGGGTACAAGATCGGCCTGGCTAATATAGTGAAACCCTCTCTCTACTAACAAATACAAAAATTAGCTGAGTTTGATGACTCATACCTGTAATCTCAGCTATTTGGGAGGCTGAGGCAGGAGAGTTGCTTGAACCCAGGAGGCAGAGGTTGCAGTGAGCCAAGATCACACCACTGCACTCCAGTCTGAGTGACAGAGTAAGACTCCATCTCAAAAATAAATAAAATAAGAAGAATTTATAGATGAGCAAACATAACTCATATTTTCCATTGTTAAGTTGCTCTAATTCATTGGACAAAATTTATTGAACCAAGCAATGTCTTGAAAATTGCATCTTATTTATGCTTTTAATAAAGGTGTGCTTAATTGTATAAGCCTTGTAACAAAAGAGTATATCAGAAAAGCACTGATATAATAAAGCAAGGATACATGCTGTAATAGAAGAGTACTTATCTAGAACTGAGGCGAATGATATTATTTGCTTATTCTCTCTACCTGTGTTATTTTTATTCTCCAAAAGCCTCAGTTAAAATTTTTATATTTAAATTAAGAGCTCATTTTGGGCTTTGAACAAGCACAAAAATTAAATTAGACAGGTGTCTAAGTAGGAAGGAATAAGGAAAATTATTTGGATATAAAACCATGAATCTGCCTTTAAAGTGATGTATTAACCTGTTGCAAAAAATACATAAAAGGAGAGTCACTGAATGTTTTCTTGTGTCACAATCACCATAACCTTATGGTTGACTTACATTTGTTTGTTTTAATGCATATAGGTTTTTACAAAGCTAAATTTATGTTATAAAAATTATCCTACTTTACAATCTAAAGTAGTGATCACTATCTCTTAACTGTCTAGAATGCACTAGTTTTTCTCTGACTTTAAGACATAGGATAGATGCTTTTCTTATTTTATTTCCTTCTATTATAAACATAGTTATTGGTTCTATATTATATGTGAGAAAACTGAGGCTTGGAGGGTAAGGAGCTTCTTCAACATTCAGGTTAATTGGGGGTAGAACATGTAATCAGAATTGACATCAGGCCAGGCATATTGGCTCATGTCTGTCATCCTAGCATGTTGGGAGGCCCAGGTGGATGGGTCACTTGAGGGTAGGAGTCTGAGACAAGCTTGGCCAACATGGTGAAACTCAGTCTGTACTAAAAATAAAAAAATTAACTGAGCGTGGTGGAGCATGCCTGTAGTCTTAGCTACTGGGGAGGCTGAGGCAGGAGAATTGCTTGAACCTGGGAGCGGAGGTTACAGTGAGCCAAGATTGTGCCACTGCACTCTAGCCTGGGCAACACGACAAGACTCTGTCTCCAAAAAATAAAAAAAAGAACTGACTTCAAAATAGTGTCATAGATACAGAGAAGTTGCAGAGGAGGAAAGGAGGGAAAATAAATATATTTTATAAGTAAAGTTTGACATATACAATATTAATATTTTTTTGCTTAAGAAATCAGGACTTTTTTGATATAATTAAAATTTCATCTGAGACTTGAGCAAGAAAATTTCAAAAACTGGCAAAATGATTGTATCTCAAATGTCAGTGAGTTGTCAGTAATTAAACAGTACCTAAATATTTTGTTGTTGGGCGCCAGTCTCTGTTCTATGCAGATCCCACTTCCCAAATACAACAAACTATATCAGATTTTTCAGGAATTAATTCCCATGTAAACCAGTCATTGGCTTGACAGTTGATTTTGACTACAACAATGTAAATATATATAGAGAGAGAGAGAGAGCGACCAGAAGCAAATGCCGTCTGCCTTTCCTTAGCTTACTAAATTGTCAAATGAAAACAATGGAGAGAGGTAGAAATAATAAATTTATAAGGCAGATAGAATAGTTTTGAGCTTATGGAGGAAGCAGAAAATGAAAGATAACTTGCCAATCAATTGTAAAAAGTGGATCAAGGCTGAGAAGCTCCCTACCTGAGAAGGATTTGAGACAGCATCTGTAGCGTCCCCGAATCCTTTCTGGCTTCAACAGCTGTTTGTAAAACCCCTCATCCTTGTTTCTAACAAGTACTGCTTCCTGCTACAGGTCACCACATACAGTAATTCTCCTACTTGCAGCCAGAAGCCTTTTGCTGGAGAGTTCTGTCTTACTGGTGGTAAAGTACAAAGTCAGGTGGTATGATCAAGGGGTGGCTGGCACCATCCCTATTACTGTGATGCTGCATGTGTGATTTAATGATTCCTCCTCTGCAAAATGAAGGTGACAGTTTTGACCTAAGAGATCTTACAAGGAACCCACAAAGTAAGTGTGTGAAACAACTAGCCCAGCACTTGGAGAGGACCGTGGTCTCTGAATTGGAGTCACGTCTTTGCATTTCAGTGTGTCCATTTGTGACATCTTTACTTTAGGGGGAAATATTTTATATTCCATTGATATGGTCAAAGTTCAGTGGCAATTAGAAGGGTGATATAGTAGAAAGTACTAGATAAACAATAATAATGAACTAGGTGCAACAAATACTTCCCTTACCTCCATTATAAAAGAAAAAACAGAAAAGAAAAATGCCTTTCTGAAATAACGTGCCTCACCCGGGACGTACAGCAGGGATTCCATGCAACTGTGATTGAAAAATATTTCCCACGTTTCGTTTATTCTAAAAGTATACTGTTATTTTTTTATCTAAATCCAGAAATGTAATTAAAGTTCATTTAATAACTGCCACTGCTTTTCTAGTTATTCAGGCAGACAGTGAAGGGGAGATTTCTAGCCATACAACCATAGTAAGCAGACATTGTTAGTTTGGCATAGCCATAAATATATACCAAATTCAGAAGATTATTTTTAAATATGTCAGCTGCACAGTTCTTTTTCAAGGTTTGTGAGAAAATTTTTACTTATAATGGATAGTTTTGGCTTCAGATTCACATTTTTATTTGATTATGATTGAGACCCCAGAAGAAACAATTAGGAATCACATAGTCTAGGTTTCTTTAGCAGCAAGTATAAGACTTTAATCCATAAATAGCCAGAATTAAAGTAATTTCTAGATTGCTTCAAGCTGGGCCAGATTGGCATAATATAAAATCAATTTAGATTTGATTTCTCAAGAAAATTGAGGTTTTAAATGAAAGAAAAAGTTTGCGTTTGGCTACATTGTATGTCTGCATCAAAATATAATTCCCCATAGATTGCTTTAACAAATTCATTTTTTTCACACAGTAATAATATTACAAAAGCTTAGCATTCTATTTTAGATGTACTAAATTCAGGTATTCAGTGTTGATCAAAAGAAGGTAGAAAAATTGGCAATAAATGCAACCTATTCTCACTAGAATCTAATTTAAGAAGAAAGACATTAGGCTTTTAATTTATTTTTGAACTTTTCATATTCAAAATCAACAATTAATGATTTTAAGTAATAAGAATGTTTCATAAATCTCAATATGCTTCAACTCATCTCTTCTCAATGTAAGAAATTATGGTCAACATGGTGAATAGTATGCTTATTTGTCCATGAGATTTTATTTGCTTCATTTGTTCATTCATTCAGAGATTTCAGAAACATTTATTGAACAAGAACAATATACTAATGTCTGTTTTCAGAAATTAAGATAAAAAATAAATGTGATATATGTCATGTCTGCAATTGTTACACAAAATAATGGAGAGTTTAGTGTGGTGGCTTAAACAGTTTTTAAGAAAGCATACATCCCCTCCGAATCTTGTTTAAACCCGCCTTGCATTTGTTTTTTTTATTCACACACTCTTTTTGTTATTTTTGTACATTATTTGTTTTTACAGAATCTTGTTTAGACTCTTCTTACCTATTTTTTATTCATAGAACTTTTTTGTTATTTTTCCATTTTGTAACATGTCACAAAAACCATCAAAGCACAACATGCATATACAATATTTGAACATAAATTACACAGTGCAGATGGATTTTAGATACTTGCTCTTGTCATTTTCAGTTATTAATTTGTTGCTGTCCTCTTTGGCTGAAAATACGGTGTTAAGAAAAACTGAATTCTGTGCATGTGAGAAGGAAGATGACCTCTTTTTACTTTGATTCTGATCTCAAATGCAAAGTTTGTGTGGTCCCTATTCTTTACAATCTCATTCAGTCTGTATCAATAATCAGAAGTAAAGTGTGTCCTGGGATACTTTATCAGTTTCCTCGGGCCACTGTAACAAAATGTCACAAACTGAGTAGCTTGAACAATAGAAATTTATTGTCTCAAAGCTCTGGAGGCTGAGAAGTCCAAGGTCAAGGTGTCAGCAGGGTTGGCCCCTTCTGAGGCTGTGAGGGGGAATCTGTGCTACTCCCCTCTCTAAGCTTCTGGCCATTTGCTGGCCATGTTTGATATTCCTTGACTTGCAGAATCATCACCCCAATCTCTGCCTTCATCTTCATTTGACATTCTCGCTGTGTATGTATCTGATTCCAGATTTCCCCTTTTATAAGTGATATTGCTTATAAAGGATTAGAAGCCCACCCTATTCCAGTGTGAGTTTATCATAACTTGACTAACTGAGTTTACAAAGTAGGTTTAAAGTTCTGAAGTACTTCAACATATTCATTTTAGGGCAGGGGCATAATTCAACCCATAACAGACCATCAATTATATTGGCTCAGATTTATGTAAAGCTAAATAGATTTTCCATATCACTGTAAGAATGCATGGGTGAACTACATACTTGCCATCATGTTTTGCATGTACCTTCTTCATGATTGTTAAAAACTCTGCACAAGTGGTTATAGCATGAATAATCAAAATTCTCTCTTTCTTTCTTCATCCTCTCCAATGCAGCATTTGGTCCTTTGGTTAAGATATCATTCAGAGACTCATTAACCACTCCTCTCTCATGTCCTTCAAAGTGTTCATTCTGGCCATATTTGGTAAACTATTCTAAAAGGTATTTTTATTTCCATTGACACTCTATCCTACCCTGAGATCATATCATTACTCTCTATTAAGTTTTCATTTCTTAAATTTTAAGATGAGCATTCTCAGTGTATAAAGTTGATCTGTTCCACTTAAACAAAGTATCTTTAAATTTGAATACATTCCGTAGTTCAAATCACTCACTAATTCCCCAGGAGACAATGCAAAAACCACTTTAACTCTCTGAACTAATACACGTAAAATCTATCATTCCAGATGTCCTACATTGAATTCTCCCTGGGGAAGTCAAGTCCTGGAAACTTTTAGATGCCACTGAACTTGTGAACTGCATACTAAGAATATGATGTTCCCTAATTTGCATCCTTTCTCTGTCAACAAAACACTGTAACTCTTTCTTTTCCTTTTGAATTGTAAACATTCTCATTTGAAGCTTTGAGTGCATTAACCCTTAAAGCATAATAAGATTGCCAAGTATGGAGATGGGAACACAGCAGAACTGAATTAGAATGTGAATACAATTTCTTCTTTATTCTAACTCTCAGTTTTCTAATCTTCCCTTCTTTCATATTCTTTATGTGTAGAAAATATAGGGACAGTAAGACTTATTTGTAAGGATTGCTTTGAGTACTAAATCAGCTAAATTTAACAGTGAAAGGCACTTAATATATGTTTAGCTCCTTTCTTAAGTTTACTTGCATAATTTGTTCACTTTTACTTACTTAAATGCTAAAGTTAAATGGTAATTACATAGACAAGGTACAAGATCTAGTTATAGCTGCAGGGAGCTATAGTGTTTGTAACTTGAAGTTATTATGAGATGTTACTTTTGATTATGTCTTCGGTTTGCCGAAGGGAATGAAGACAAATAAAACCAAGTTAAGAAGCAGAGGCTGGAATGTTTTCAAAGTTTCCATAACTTATTCACTTACACATACCAAGAATCTTAAGACTTTTTTCTGGAAGAAAAAAGTATTTTTATCTGCATCACTCTTCCATTCCCAGACTAACATGGAGAATTTGAAAATCCCCCAATTATTTTTTTTCCCAAAAATATCTAGTATGATTCTGATGTCTAGTTTTTAAAGATTGTTTCAAGATTATTATTTTTAGAGTTCAAATTTAGGGTCAGACAACAGTCTCTTGAAATTCCATTTGACCAAGGTCCATATAACCAAGGTATATTTCTTTGCAGCGTCAATTTATTTAAAAAACTAACTTCATTTCTCAGAAAGCAACTATAAAAATTGAACTCCAGTGTGATTCTTGATGTACTAGAATCAAAATAAAAACAGTAAAAGATTATGGATTACATCATCATATCAATTATTTAAAAATTGTCATCATGAAATATAGTCAGTAGCACCTGAGTGGAAAAAAGGAGAGAAGAGAAGAAGAAGGAGACAAGGTAGTCGGGAGAGGGAGAACAGAGGAAGGACAGGACAGAGGAGAAGGTGAGACGCTGGCGGGGTTGAGTTGAGAATCTGCCTCCTGGGATGCAGATGCTGGTTCCTGCACCGCTGTGACTCCTGGCAGGGTGACTTCTCCCTGGAGGTTGTCTAGGGGAATACAAAAAATGTCTCCCTGGGGAAGCCAGCTGTCTGATCAGCCTTCCTGTCCAGTCCGTGACGGAGCAGAATCCGAAGCTCCTGGAGCTGGGTCTCTTTGTTCTCTGCCATTTGTCCTTGGACTCCATTTAAAACGTGCGCTCCTGCTGCTTCTCATCACCGGCATCCTCACCAGCGACCTCCGTTGGGAGACGCGTCTGCCGCACTTTGGTGTCATTTTCATTAGGTAATGCATTTATGTCACCTGACCCAGGAGCCACATTTCTGCCATCCTCTGCCTCTGACCTCTATATATTCCAAGAGGGATTGCTCCCATGCTTTGACATTTCTGATTCAGTTCTCTGGCAACAGGTCTGTGGCCTTCGGACGTGGGGCTGCCTGAGCGTGAGCTCTGGAATGGCACAGAGATACACTGTCTTTGACACTGCCTGTGGGTTTTCCCCTGAAAAAATTTTCTTATACAGAAATAAAAAAGAAGTCTGGTTTTACTTTATTGGAAAACTGCCTTAGAATTGTCAGTCCTCATTCTTTTTTTTTTTTTTTCTTTTTCCTGTTAAGCTCTAAAAACAATTGAAAGTGCTTTGCCATGTGTGTCTAAGGCATTTTATACTGTTCAAAACATAGTTATGTATTTTTCTATAGCTGGTATTTCTGTGATTATTGGACACTCATCCAGTTGAACAGAGATGGCATATAATTTGAATTTGGTAATGTTAAGCTTGTCAGTACTCAGTACAATCCTACAATTTCCCTGCGTAAAAGGTTTTTAAACTCACGGTAACGTCAGGTGGGAAAAATGGTCTGGAACACAAACACAATCTGCAGTCTGCTGCCTGAGTTGAACTCTTGGGGCCACATGTAATATCTCTGTAGCCTTCGGGGAGTTAATGAACTCTTCTGAGCCTCCATCTCCATAGCCATAAAATCCACACAATACCAGTGCCTATGTCATTAGATTTAAGTGAAAATGTTAAGAGAATGTGGTTAAGGCATTTAGCACACATTTGCCACATATAAGGCAATGCAAAATTGTCAGTTACCATTATTAATAGTAGTACGAGTGTTTAGAATTTTTTTAGTTAATATTGTTCTATTTTGTTTTTAAAATGCTAAAGTTCTATGCCAGTGTTCTGTTGAGGAATGTTATTGGTTTGAAAATTAAATATATTTTTGCCTAATTTTTGGTTTTGGGATTTCAGGCGTTTTTCTCAGTGCTGTTCGAAGGACATCTCTGCACTGATGGAGAGGCTCTGTCTGTGGCAGCCATGTGCTACATGTGGCTACTGAGCACTTGACATATGGCTAGCGCAATTGACAATCTGAATTTCTAATTTTATTTCACTTTTTAGTATAAATATTGTGTGGGTGATACTTATACAAAGTATTTCATCTGAGAAACTGAAATAGCTGCATGTCATTGGCGCACACAGTATTGAACAGTGTTGCTCTAGGCAACTCGTTAAAGTAGATAAAATTATTATCCCAATTCAACAAGAATATATAAGACATTAAGACCTATCACTGCAATTAATTTCCCTGAACTTCAGTTTGTGACCCATTTTCTTTTCTTTTCTTTTTTGGCTCCCAGATGGGGTGTGTGTGTGTGTGTGTGTGTGTGTGTGTGTGTGTGTGTGTCATGCTCGTGTGTGTGTACTGGATCAATTTCTTTTTTTTCTCTTTAAATTCACAGGGCTACATATGCATGTTTGCTACATGGGCATATTGAGTGATTCTGAAGTTTGGGCTTCAGTTGAACTCAACACCCAAATAGTGAACATAGCACCCAAAAAGTATGTTTGCAGCCCCTCCCCCTCCCTCCAGACTCTCGGAGTCTCCAGTGTCTGTTGTTTCTATCTTTATGTCCATGTGTGCCCACTGTTTAGCTCCCACTTAGAGCTGAGAACATTCCACATTAGATTTTTTGTTTTTGCATTAATTCACCTAGGAAAATGGCCTCTAGATGTGTCCATGTTCCTGCAAAGGACATGATTTCATTTTTTATGGCTACACGGTATTCTGTGTACGTATTCTGGTAAAATATGTATCATATTTTCTTTATCCAATCATCTATTGATGGGCATTTAAGTTGATTCTGTGACCTTGTTATTGTTAATAGGGCTGCAATAAACAGAGGAGTGCAGGTGTCTTTTGGATAAAACTATTTTTCTTTCGGGTAGCTACCCAGGAGTGGGATTGCTGGGTCAAATGATAGATCTATTTTTAGTTCTTTGAGAAATCTCCATACTGTTTTCCACTGGGATTGAACTAATTTACATTCCTTACAGTAGCATATAAGTGTATCCTTTTCTCCACACCCTTGCCAAGTCTGTTATTATTTTGACTGTTTATTAATAGCCATTCAAACTGGTATGAGATAATATCTCATTGTGGTTGTAATTTGCATTTCGTTGATGATGGAGATATTGAGTGTGTTGGCATGTTTATAGGCCATTGTATGTCTTCTTTGGAGAAGCGCCGGTTAATGTTGGGACTTATTTTCTAAAACAAAAACATACAATTGCTTGATTATATTGTGGGACGATTTAGAGGCTGTCAATCATGTAAAATTGGACTTTCTACTGGGAGGGTGCTCTCCCATCCTCTGCCTTCATCTGAGACCTGCCATGCACCTGCTGCCCCCCGTATACTCCCAGCTTGCTTCTACCATGCAGCTAACTACAGGAGAGACCATTCTGGAATGTTCTTCCCAGACATTCCCTTGGCTTTTCCTGTGGTCCTCAT
The DNA here is from genome assembly GCA_963574635.1 of Cheracebus regulus. Taxonomy (NCBI): domain Eukaryota; kingdom Metazoa; phylum Chordata; class Mammalia; order Primates; family Pitheciidae; genus Cheracebus; species Cheracebus regulus. The sequence continues at coordinate 99,865 of CAUYQU010020162.1, forward strand.
TCCACCCTCAGCATTTCAGAGACTGTCCCTCATCCTCTGCTCCGACCATCCTCCCTTCAAGGCCCAGCTGCTCCACCCTGGCCCTGCCGCTTTGTCACATCAGCCTGTCTTACGTTCTTCACGGCACCATCATGAATGATATCTGTAGCTTCTCTGTTTTATTCTGCTCTTCTCCTATCTAGAAAGTAAGTCTGTGCGAGAGGAACCCTATGAACCTATGCACCATGGAAACACCAAGGACTCAGAACAGAGTCAGTAGAGACCCGGTGCTCAAAATATCCTGCTCAAAACATGAATCCACAGGGGACTGATCATTTGCATTTCTGCACTTTGCATTCATGTATCAATCATCCCTTTTTCTTCCAGGCCGGTGCTCTTTATTAGGAATGAGATTAGCACATTCAGAGATCCATGGATCCATTCAAGAGCTGCTGCTGAAACAAGAGTCAACCTTGGTCAAGACAAAATTTTTCTCTCTAAAAACAATATATTCCCTGTCATAAAAGATTCTTCTTCATTTCAAGTTACTAGCATTCTGTACTTGAATTCTAACATATGTTTTCTATATAATCTTTTAATCATTAAAAAAAATCAGTGATTTTATATTGTGGTCATGACTATGTAATTTTTAATTATTTAAAAATAATTATTTAACAATAATCTTAATGGATTAAAACCAATTCAGTAAGACTCATCATCCCCCTACCCTACCTTTGGTAGCACTGTGGAAACAAAAATGCTAAAGTGGAAATTTGTATCGTTAAGGAGTCTTTTTTTTTTTTTTTCCTGAAATGGAGTCTTGCCCTGTCCCCCAGGCTAGAGTGCTGTGGCGCAGTCTCTACTCACTGCAACCTCTGCCTCCTGGGTTCAAGCAATTTTCCTGCCTCAGCCTCTTGAGTAGCTAGGATTATAGGCATGTACCACCACATTCAGCGAGCTTTTGTATTTTTAATAGAGATGGAGTTTCACTGTTGGTGAGGCTGGTCTTGAACTCGTGATCTGCCCACCTCGGCCTCCCTAAGTGCTGGGATTACAGGCGTGAGCCACTGTGCCTGGCCTTCTTGTTTGTTTTTGACTAGGAAAGAAGATGAGATGTGCCCCAGTAACTGCAGTAGATGACCTGGTCCCCAGACTCACAGGAGTCCTGGGGAAATGAAGCCCTGATTAGCAATGGGAAGGAAAGGGTGTAACTAGGTGGCAAAGGCATCTGTGGGTATGGAGGAACCTTCAGGATTAATATTGCCAGCTACTCAAAGAAAGGTATAGTGGTTATTTTAATTAGGAACTTTACACCAATTTCAAGATATTTGCCAACATCTGTGCATGTTGACAAGTACTGAGTTTGCTGAAATTCCTCATTGTTGGTAGCTAAGTAATTCACTAAAGACAACTGAACTGAAACGATAGCTTTTTTCATATGTTTCCAATGAAAAGGGTTCCAACAGCCAGAGAGTCTGTGCTCAGTATTCTATTTTAGAAATCTGTGTTTTAATGTTAAATTTGGGGTGAAGGGAACACTGGGCAGAGAATTCTTTCCTGGTCCACTGTTTCCCTGGAATCTTCCTGGGTACTCTCTAATTCCACTTGGGACTCATCCCTCCTGCAGCAAATCATACTTATCTAGGATTGCTTAGGACTATCATTTTAACATTACAGTAGCTGACTTTAAATGATTGTAGGAAAATGTGAGACTGGGATCCTTTCACCTTCACATTCCTGTATGGCTGCCAAATGCCAAAGCCAGTGTGACACACATTTCCTTCCTCTTACTCCCCTCTGCACATTTACACAGGGAATGGCATCGAGAAACTCTTCTGAGACCCCTTAGCAAGGTCAAGGAGAAGAAAGAAGGTTCAGAATAGAGCAAGGTGCTCCCATGTACCCTTTGGGAAGTGATGAGCTGGAGGTTAATACTTCCTGCGGGTGCTGGAGGTTGGTAAAACAGAGCGCTGTGAGGTGGATTCTGCGTTTGGAAGCCACAGACAGCCAGTGGCTCACCCTTGCCCAGAACATCAGGAGGGCTGTGGCCTGAGGTGCAAGTGTCCTGAATCTGGGGTGCCCTAGGCAGCCGAGATGGGGAATATATGGATGAAAGGATGCTTTGGATATATAGGCAGGGTTGGCCTATTGCCAGAGTCTGTGGAGCAAGGACATTTGAAGAGATGTGGGCCATACAGGCAAAAGCCAGTACTGGGTTGATTTGGGTCCTGTCAACAGGTGTCTGGGAGACCTTCACGGATGTGTTCCATCGGGAGTCCAGTGACAGAGGACAAATCGAAAGTGACCCTTCCAGAGTGGAAATGCATCTGTGCAGGATAAGGGAATCCCAGGAGAGAGGAGCCCAGCAGGAGAGCTCTGAAGAGGCCCTGCATTGAGTCAGCTTCAGTCATGCCAGGGCCTCTCTGGGGACCCCAGCATTCAACTTCATCAGCTAAGAAAGGACAAAACTGAGCAGCCACATGGAGCAAAGGGCAGGGAGTGGGAGAACTGCATTCTCCGTCTCCACTGCAGACTTCCAGCCATGAGCTGTGGAAAACAGAAAGACCTAATGTTCGGTTAATTCTGGAGTTTGGAAGAGCATCTTTACATGCAGATTCTAATCACAGAGTTAAGACTATTTTGCAGCATAAAGTGACCCTAAGTCTGTCTCTTGACTACATATAAGCAGATATGGCATGGGAACTATCCCAGAAGATTTGTTCAGTGTCTGAGAAAGATTACTTAACCAGATACTTTTTTAAAGGGTGGTGAAAAAACAAAATAAAATTATGCCTTCTTACATCCGCGGTTGTGTTTATTCAACTTACTGATTCTATTTATGTATCTATTTTTGAGACAGGGTCTTACTCTGTTGCCCAGGCTGGAGTGTGGGAAATAGTCACAGTTAACTGCAGCCTCGACCTCCCAGGCTCAAGCAACCCTCCCACTGCTAGCACCACAGGTGCATGCTACCACACCTGGCAATTTTTTATTTATTTATTTATTTTGTAGAGGCAGGGTCTCACTTTGCTGCCCAAGCTGTTCTCGAACTCCGGGCCACAGGCAAACCTCCTTCCTCAGCCTCCCAAAATGCTGGGATTACAGGTGTGACCTACCATGCCCACCTCTCATTTAAAATATTTGAATAGAGAACAATTTGTGACTACAATTGGCCATAACATAATTTAATTTTGCATTTATAGTTAAGACAAACACAGGCTTTTGAAATACTCTGGAGCCATCCTATAGCAGAGGGCATTGGAAAGTCCACTGCACCTGGGCTGAGCTGGCTTTCATTGTGAATCTCAGACATGCTGATTCATGCCCCAATGCAGCAAGCACATCTCGTGGGGGACCCTGGCTAACAGAGGCAAGGCAAAGGTGGGCCAGCCTTCATAGAGCTTGCAGTTCAGCATGAGAGGCAGATAAATAAATGAATGCATATTCACTCAAAAAAGTACACACTTTAAAAAGTGTTGAGAAAGAAAATGGAAAAAAATGTGTAATGACAAAACAGCATAAAAGTACAGCCTAATCTTGACTGAGAGATCCTGGGGGCCTTGTTAGGGGTGAAATATTTGAGTTGAATGTGGATAGGGCACAGGCAGATAGGCAGCGTGTTGGGAACAGCACAATGCTGGCAGAGGGAACAGCCTGTGCAAGGGGCTGAGGAAGGAGGGGAGAGCTGTCTGAAGACCTAGAAGGGCCTCAGGATGAGTGCAGGGCGGGTGGGTCAGAGAGCAGGGCAGATCTCTCCTTATAGATGACATCGCCATCACAGTTGCTGGCTGTTTTTGGATTCTTAAAGCACATTACGGTATTTGTCTTTCCTCTTACGTTCAAAATGAAGGCAATGATACTTTGTCTTTTTCACAAAGTTGTTAGAGGGTTAGAAAAATCAATGTGGGCCTCAAGAGGAGTTTGCATGACCTAGTAGAAAGCAGGGTCTGGTTAGGACCAGCATATTTAAACCTTAGTAACCTGTCCAGCAACTGTCTTTTTAATCTGTTTCCAATACATGATTATTATGTCTGTTAGTGAAATAAAAGACCAGGAGATCATCTGGGTGCACTGTGGTTGTAGGATTTGCCTGGGAGTCCAGTGTGCACATGCTCCTGGGACAGACAGTGAGAAGAGCCGACTACGAAGCTTGTTTAGGGATAGTGGAGAGGAGGAGGAATAATGAGGCCACTCTGTCATTTAGGCTCGCTCTCTTTCACTGCTTCTCAGCCTCTGCGTCTATAAATAGTTGAGGCTTCTGGAACAAGCACGGTGTCAGAGCTGGTGACGGGAGGAAGGAGGGGCATTTGCCGTCCTTTGGGCTCCCTTGAGAGGATGGCCTCCCCGAGGCACCTGCAGCCATCGGATGTGAGCAGGATCCCGATGACAACATTAAGTGTCACAAGATAGGACCAGCCTTGAGGGAATGGACAACCCATTCTGATCATTTCATCTGACTCGGTCTCCCCACTCACCTCATGGACAGTCGTGCCTCCCCTCATGTCTTCAGGTTGGTATTCGAATTTGAAAATGTAGAGGTTCACTGGGCATATGGATTATGTAAAATAGTGATTTTTTTTTCAAACTTTTCTCCCTGAAACTATAGAATTCACAGATGCACCCCAGGGCAGTTAGGGAACGAGAGAGGGTTGATGAGGCAGCCAGCCTCCAGCCCCAGCTCTGCCAGACCAGCGACCCCATCATCTCATTCACGTGTTGGACTTCATTCACTTATTTCATTTGAAGTCAGTGTGGCCAATCTATATTAAAATATACAGACCAGCAATCAAATAAATAACTATGTTGGACTTCTGATTCTGACAGATTCTTTATTTTACTGATAAAGACACATGGCTTCAAAGACACGTGTCCGGTGTTAGCACAACTGGTCTCTTGACTGTCACATGTGCACTGCTGGGTATTTTGCTCTGTAACATGTAACGTAGGGTCAGTCACCAGTAGGAAAAAAGAACATAAATAGGAAATGGTGTTATTGTTCACTCAGCTTTAACAAAATGCGAAATGTACACTTACAAAAAACAGATGGAAAACTGAAAAATTGACGTGACAACGTGCACACATATGTACACTCATACACTCATACATGCACTCACAGTCTTACACTCATGCACATTCAGACTCTCATACACACACCCTCACACCAGTCACCCTCTCTCATGGATACATGCACATTCTTGTACTTGCATACTCACAAATACTCTTACACACCTGTGCACACTCATACACACACTCTCACACCACTCACCCTCTCACACACACACATTCTTACACTTGCATTCTCACCCATACACACCCACACTGTCATATTCATACTTTCACATTCACAAAACACACCTTCTCTTGTGCACACATACATTCTCACAGTCAAACACCCTCATTCACACACATTCTTACACACCACACACTATCACACACACACTCCTCACACACACCCTCACTCGTGCACACACCCATCATACACTCTCATACCCTTGAATTCTCACACATGTTCACACACACAAACACACACTCATATACATATGAACATATGAGTTGGCATCAGAGCAAAAAGAATTCAGCTTCCAGGGGCCCAAAAAAACAGTTGTTCTGTGCACTGGGTGGTGCTGAAGCTTCCTCAGGAACAACCTGTCAGCCTGATGTCATCGCAGTCCAGGTCAGTGTCTGTGTGGAGAGAACATTTCCTCTCCTGGAAGTAAAATGGCAAATTGTGGGAAGAGATAAGCTTGGCAACATTGGCTTCTCTTGAAAGCAATTCAGAGCCTGTGTGGGCACAGCTCCTGAGCAGCCGGGCACTTGGGCCGCTGGGCACCTGGGCACATGGGCTGGGCACGTAGGCACCCAGGAAGGGCCTCTGAAGCAGCCGTGCTTGGGAGGTCTCCTGCCCCTTCTGAGGAACACTGAGGGGACACACTCAGATGTCCTGGGGATGTTGAGGGAGGGAAGAATGTCTCTTCACTAAAAGAATGGGAGCAAAAGCAGAGCCCTAAATGTGTGTTTTTGCTTCTCAGAAACAGCAATGTGGAGCCAGTAGATTCAAATGCACTCTGGTGTAGAGCTCTGAGGCTTTAAGAAACCTAATTTTAAATAAACGGAGACACCTGGGAATGTAGAAATCCATGTGCTGGTTGGAGCTTCCACGTGAAGATCCATCTTTTCCACCTAGAGGTTGATTGGTGGTGTAAAAATGGAGAGAAGCCAGGGAAGGCCAGGATGCCTATCCTGTAGCGCCAGGTGGTTAGTGAGAGCTGAGGACTGACTGCCTGGAGGAGGGCTTCTCTGGACTCAGCAATGACACCTCCCTGACCCTGTGGGGGTGCTGAGGAGGTCCTGAGGATGGTGCCTGCCCTCCATCAGGGCACAGAGCCCATCTACACTTAAAGGAAACTGAATTACATTTCATAATGTTTAGTATAATTCTAACCTGACTTCTCCTGCATAAAAGTCACTTGCACCGTGAGGTCTGGCTCTGTAACTACACCTCCCTCATCCAGGCCCCAAGTCTAACATTCACTCTTTGACTAATATTTAGAGAGCAATTATTATATGCTAAGCACTAGATGTACCTAGTGGGGGTTAATAAAGGGAAAAACACTTTGTATCCTATCATAGGAACATTTATAAAAGGTTTCCACATTAAAAAAAGAGAAGAAAATGTTTTTTGAAAAATGCATATTTTCCTGCCACAATTTTTTATGTAAAGATTGTCAAGGTTATGAAAAATTAAACATTAAATTTTAGATGCAATGAATGATCATATTTTAACATATTTTTAAGTTATACGAAACTGAGGCTATGTTGAAATATACAAAATATATGGGCCTAGGGAGAAAAGTCAGAACAAAGGAGGGTGAGTGAAAAGTACAGCTCACAATCATCATTTAAGCTGCCTTAAAGATCTTCCATGGAAAGGGTAACAAATAATAAACACCAGTTGTTTACCAAACCCTTTATCTGTAGCCTCCTGAAGGCCCTTATATGGTTAGGCTTTGAGTCCCCACCCAAACCTCATCTTGAATTGTAATCACCGTTATCGCCATAATCCCCACGTGTCACGGGAGAGACCAGGTGCAGGTAACTGAATCATGAGGACGGTTTCCCCAGGCTGTTCACGTGATAGTGAGTGCTCAGGAGCTCTGATGGCTTTATAAGGGGCTATTCCCCATTTGCTCAGCACGTCCCCCTCCTGCTTCTTCCTGAAGAAGGTGCCGCGCTTTCCCTTCACCTACCACCATGATTGTGAGTTTCCTGAGTTCTCTCCAGCTGCACTGAACTGCGAGTCAATGACACCTCTTTTCTATATGAATTACCCAGTCAGGGGCAGTTCTTTATAACTGTATGAAAGTGGACTCATCTATCCCCGCAGACGCAAGCAGTGTTCAGGGAGGCTGGTGACTTGCTTGGTGTTGCAGAGATCCAGATTTGCCGCTAGGGCAGTTAGGACAGAGCTCTGTTTTATGAGGCACTCCTACTCACTTCTCAGGCACCATGTCTGTGGGTAACGATGGCATTTTTCAAAACTAGAAGCCCTGTAAACATTTATATAGATGAGTAGGTCATTCTAGATTTTGTGTGTGTGTGTGTGTGTGTGTGTGTGTGTGTGTGTAACTGACATCTTGAGATTCCTACCCACCTCCCCTCCCTCTTGTGGCCCTCACGCACCTTCTGCCGGCCATCAGCTGAGCACACAGTTCATCCTCCCGTTCACAATGTCCTCCTGTCTGTGGAATTACTGGAAGGGAAGAGAAAGCTTGTAAAGTGCAAGCTAAAAGTAAATGCTTCAAAGAAGGTCACTGACTTCACAAATTGTCTAGCCAGGATTATTTTTCATTTTGACACAGAAAAAGGGGATAGACTTTATGATTTCCATAATTGTTTATGGCTTGGTTATTAAGAAACTTGAAAATAAATAATTTAACTGAAAAGATTTTAGGCCATGGCTGTGTATAGACGTTTTTCAAAATATACCATGGCAGAAATACGGTATGTACATTTTAAAGTTGCAAAATAGAGAAGCTGCCTCTCTCAACCCAAATATGTATATTCTAGAAAATTCAATTTAAGATTCCTTCAACCATCCGAGTTACAGGTCTCTACTATTTTGTTTGCTTTTTTGCGTTTGCTTCCATTCTCTCACAATTTTAATTATTTACAATATAATTACAGACTATGGACACATTGACAGAATAACATGATTGAAAAAACAGGTGGATAACATTAAACATTTTTAAAGCAATATTTTGATCATATTTTGATTTTTGTCTTTCATTTTTCACTTAACAGTGTATTATATCTCTACATGTTCTTATAGGAAATGATTTTAATGTCTATGTGATATTTCATTATGTGAATTTACCATGATGTATTTTATTATTCTCCTGTTTCTGAACATTAAATTTAGTTTTTATTTTTAGGTATTATAAATAATAATGTGCTTAGTGTAATTGATTATACATTCTATGCCCAATTCTAATTATTCCTGTGACAGAATTTAAGGAGGAGAGTTACAAAACAGAGTACCTAACTTTATTAAAGCTCCTAATGAATATTTCTGGTTTTCTCAATTGTGTTCATTGACATTTACACATCTGTGGCTTCAAAAGTACTGTTGGCTGGGTGCGGTGGCTCATGACTATAATCCCAGCACTTTGGGAGGCTGAGGTGGATCACTTGAGGTAAGGAGTTTGGGACCAGCTTGGCCAAAATGGCGAAACCCTGTTTCTACTAAAAATACACAAATTAGCTGAGCCTGGCGGTGTGTGACTGTAGTCCCAGCTACTCAGGAAGCTGAAGCACTAGAATTGCTTGAACTCAGGAGACAGAGGTTGCAGTGAGCCGAAATTGCATCACTGCACTCCAGCCTTGGCAGGGGGTTGGGGGTGGGGGGTGCGGAAGACTATTCTATCTAGTCATATATATGATTCTGACCCCCAAAGTGGAGACAATGTCTCATCAAAGCCATAAATCTTTAGGGTGTTTTAACAGGTAGATCTTTTGTATCCTGACAAATTTTAGAATTCTTTTGATATTTTATTATTCTCCTTAGTTTCTTTAGCCTTATTGAGATAATTTATATGACCTTAAAAGTCAAATAATTTTATAGGCTTAGAACAAAAATAAACATAAGTACTATTTTATACCAGTTTTTAAAAATATATGTGTGCATGCAATTGTGAGGTATATATGTGTATAAATGTATTTCAAAGATAAATATTTTACCTTTTCATCTTTCCTGTAAACTGTAGCTAGAATCGCATTTCTAAAGTGAAGATACACATAGAACGCCCCTCAGAAAATGCTGTGATAACAACATTTTGTCTGTATGACAAAGGGCTGTGTCTGGCAGCCCTCCTAAGCTAGCCCCATTCTGCTAGCTAGTCTTAACAGGTCATTTTACATATTCCAAATATGCCACACATATTTATACTGTTTCTTGTGCCTAAAGGAAACATGCTGTGGATTTTTTCTTCCCACTATTCCTCCGCTTGAGATCAAAGATCAAATTCCCAGAATGCCGACTGCCCCACTGACATCTTTAGGCATCGGATCTAAATCCATACGACTCAGTTGGTTGAATAAGTAGTATTATTAAAGCAAATATACTGGAAAGGTTATGAGGTCTGAAGTGGTCATTTGGTCATAGTATGCATTCGTTTAATTTGACTATACACTTTCAAGGGAGGGAAGGAATAAGTAGTATTAACTCCTCGGAGCAGGCTTGAATGTTTTTCCAGGGCTCTTGAGTAGGTGAAAGTTCATGAAGACCTTTGTGTCTTGGGGGAAAAAAGGAAAATAGGCATGGGAAGCAGTTGACCTGTAATTTCACAAGCCTTGGAATTCTGCTTATGGCTGACAGTTTCCAGTGAGACCTTCTAGAAATCTGGTAGCAAGCGGCTCCTTACTCTGAGAAGGGAAGTCTTGCCTTCCTTCATGCCTTCAATTAGAGCCAAGAAGAAGGTATGGAAAATGCATTTTTTAGATCCCCATGTGTGAGTGACCATTCCATGCCTCATCTGGATTGGCTCAATAATGGTGGCTTTTGGTATTCCTTGTTTCCTTGTCAAAGTATTTCAAAAGTGTTCAAGAGCAAGAATTGGCATGTGCTAATACCAATATTTAAAGTGTCAGTGATAGAACCAGGCAGCAGTAGCTACGGAGATAGAAATCCCAGGCAAAGGACCTTAGGTACACATTTCTTTTGGACACAGTAGACTCAGCCTTTTAAATGCCAACATGATATTAAACCATTTAATAAAACAAAAACACTTAAACACAAAACACTTCAATATGTTTAAAGATACAGTTTCAAATTCTAGAGATTCCAGAAAAAGAAGCAAGAGATAATGAAGTTATAATGCAACATGGGAAAGAGGGTTTAACATTTTTGAGGGATACAGAAAGATTTCCTCCCCACGCCTCCCCACCCCCCGCCCCCAGAAAAGCCACTGGAACAACTCTAATCACATTTCCTCAACAAGCATCTGCTGGGCAATGATGCTGTCTATGTGCAGGTGCAATGAGAGTTTCGAGATCCAGACCTAAGCCTGTAGCTCCGGAGCCTATAGCCCAGTGTGGGGCAAGCTCGAACCTGCTTATAACATGCAGGGACAAATACCAGGAATGTCAGAGCAGAAGGATGAGCAAGTTGCCATGGAAATGGTACACGGAACGCTCATTTCCTTTGGGAAGGGAAAATCTAACATGAAAGGTGATATTTGGATTGAGCCTTTAAAAAAGCATAGAAATGTCTCTCCAGTCCCAACTCCTTGGCCTCTTTATCTGTTGACTACAGTACTGCAGGGCACTTCTAACCTGCCTCTCAAAGTGTCGTACTCACTTTGTAACAAATCCTATCACAACATCCTCATCTGCCTACTTTTTAGCCTCATCACTGAGCTCCAAGTTTCCAACAGGATCTGACCTTTGAGTCACTGGAGAGGGAATCAGAGTGCAAGAAAAAACATTTCGACAACACACTTTCCCCCATCTGGACCTTCACTTCTGCCACCCTGGACTTTTCCCTGGTCTCTGAATTGGGAAGCCCTTCCTCTTCTATGCTTTTGAAATGGTGTTTTATGGTCTTGCATATATTTAAATGGAAGTTTTGCATTGTCCCTTCAGGTCTCTGCCTAAGTGTTTGTATGCATTATAGTATATATTGCAGGTGTGTGATTGTTTCCTTAATAAGCATCTTCCCAGTCTGGAGTCTCAGCCCCTCGAAGACAAGCACAGGGCCTACCACATTGCATGGCATGTAGAATGTACTCAATAAATGCTTTTTAAGAAAAAAAATAATAAATGCCGATCTCCCTCCCAATAGAAGTAAATTGAAAAAAGGGGACAGAGGGAACAGCATGAACAAAACCTTATAGTCATGAAAGCACAGGTCATATTCAGAGACCCGTGAGTGATCCAGGCAGAGCTAAGTAATAGGATGCACTCAGGATAAAATGGAAAAGAGGCTGGGTGTTTGGTTTGGTTAAGATGCTTGATAGCATGCTTGTAGTTTGGATAATAGAATTTACAGTGACACAGATTTTGGAAAAGTTAAGTGTGTACCTTACTCTGTTTGCGAGTTATATTCAGACTGCAGTCCAGGACAGTAGGCTAGCAGAGAACATGGAGGCAGAGATTTTGTTTAGATTTTTTATTTTTTAACTTTTCCACCTGTCACACTAGGGTTAAAGAGTGGACGAGGCCAGGAAATCAGATGAGATATTAAAATCTATGCTGGAACGTGAAAGTGAAAATTGTGATGGTTTGGTGTTGCTCTTGTCTTTGGGCCAGTAATAAAGAGAACTGTAAATGTGTTTTGGAGGACACTTAATAGCTGCTGCCCAGCTTATAGGGTGCCAACTTCTGGTGTGGGGAGAACGCTTAAGCCATTTCTGTGCCTTCTGCTTCTTCAAATGGATCAGCTCCAACAAGTACAACTGAATGACATCTTCTATGACCATCACCTCATTTACTTCTTCATTATTACTATTATTTTTTATTTTTAATTGACATAATAATTATAAATATTTATGGGGTGCCTAGTCATGTTTTGATACATATAATATATAATGATCAGAGCAATTAGCATCTCTATCTCACATTTATCATTTCTTTGTCTCGAGAACATTCACTATTCTTCTGGCTGTTTGAAACTATATATTATTGCTAGCTGTAGTCATCCTACATTGCTATAGAACATAGAACTGATTTCTTCTATCTAGCTGTAATTGTATATCCTTTAACAAAGCTCTTCCGTTCCCTGATTATTTTTTAGTTGAAAAATGCTATGATCTGAGCTCATGGATTCCTTTTTATAGCTTGATCCTGAGAGAATAGGAATAGTACCATATAGTCGAATTGAGCATGATCACCAAAATTCTCCTGTGGTAAACGCAGCACCCCCTCCACCTTCCAGAAGACAGCAACGAGATTGCTTCCTTGGGACAAGCTCCAACTCCTGGCTAACAGAGACGTGAGGTGAATCAGGCTATTTTGTGGTTATTTTCCTCTACTAATTTTGTTAAAGCATTTTGCCTGAGAACTAAAGCTCATTAAACTAATCCTTTAACAGCAGAGAAAAAGGAAGAGAAGGAGAAGGGAAAACAAGGTTTAGTAATGGGCTATTGGAAAGTCTTTAGAAGACAAGATCAAAGTCCAAACATGCAGCCACACCCATACAGAAAGGAGAGGAAACAGAAAAGGTGTTTTTGGTGTGGATGCTATAGGTACCTTTGTTGTCCGAGATAGGTGTGCATTTGCTGTTGACACCATTGAGTTAGAAGTGAGAATCTAGATTTGGAGGAATAAATATATCTCCACGTGAAGGAACACAGGAAGAACCAATGAAGGAAAAGGGAGGGATGAGGAATGGGGGAGGAAAAAGGCAAAGGTGAGTCAGTGACTGATGCCACAGATTGCTGGGCATCGTGGTGGGGACAACAGAGTCCACAGTTTGCAGTTTGCAGGTCACTGGTGGCCTTGGATAGTTTTTTTTTTTTTTTTTTTTTGATGGAGTCTTGCTCGTTTGCTCAGGCTGGAGTGCAGTGGTGCAATCTCAGCACAATCTCGACTCACTGCAACCTCCGCCTCCCAGATTCAAGCGATTCTGCCTCAGCCTCCTGAGTAGCTGGGATGACAGGCGCCTGCCACCACACCCACCGAATTTTTGTATTTTTATTAGAGTTGGGGTTTCACCATTTTGGCCAGGATGGTGTCGAACTCCTGACCTCATGTTTCACCCACCTCGACCTCTCAACTCCTGGGATTACAGGTGTGAGCCATCGCGCGGCTTGGAGAATTTTGTACCTCAGTTCATTTAAAATCACCTTGGTTTGCTAGAGTTTAGGGATTTTGCGAAGGAGTCAAAGTATTGACAGAAATGCTGTGTGATAATTCTGGTGATGATTATAGTAAATAGCAGTCATTTCTGAAGTAATGAGAAAAAGCACGATGTAAAAGCATCCCAGATTTTAAAAAGGCAATCATTTACTGTTCAGTGAAGGGTTATGTTAGCCATAATCAAGTTTCCCAGTAGGGCAGCCTTGGCTCTCTTATTGCCCAGTATCTTGTCTGTTATCAGTTTTCTTTCTACACTGTGCTGCTGAGGATAAGGCAAGCCTGACTATACTTGATGCTAGGACGGTGTTTTCACCACCATGTCCACAGGGGGCATCTCCCGGATATGCTACCCTATGCTAGACTCTACGGATAAGGCCTAAACCACAGCATTCTAAGACAATAGATGCATCAATTTCTCAGAGGTAAACGGCTTGTTGAATATATGTGAGGTATTATTAGATTGAAAGTATAATAGCTATCATATTCACTCTTTCTCTATTATGGCAAGCTATTTGAAAAAGTCTCGTGACACCTTTATGGACGTGTTGGAGAGAAATGGATTGAATAATAGACTTAAAGATGCTTCGTAACTGGTTAGTGGACTCAAAGGAATGTTCATTGATGAATGCTCCCCTCTATGTGGACACCAGAGTATTCTGGAAAACAGAGAGCTAGCTCACATTCTCCAAATGCCTACTTTGCCAGGCGTCATGTTAAGGCTTTCACAGGCTTTTTCTGATTTTCATTCTTACAAATCAATGAGGTAGATTTCTTCAAGGCAATTTTACTGCTAAAATAGAAGTAGAATTTCTTTTCTATTTATTATAAAAACCATTGTGTCTCTTGAAAAATAAAAGCCCAGAAAATTACAGTATAAAGCACCTTTCCTATCAACAGGAACTATTCACAATTTGATGTCTATTCTTCCAGGCATGTGACAATCTTCTGAACAGAAATGCTGCATCATCCTAACCTGTCCTGTTTCACTACTGTACTGCGTGTGCACATTTTTCATGTAATTATTTGTCATTAGTTGTTTGGTTTTTGTGGATTTTCAGGTCTTGCATATTACCATATCTAATTTATTTTCAAAACTAGAAAGTCTTATGTTCTCCTATATGTAGCAAATATTTACTTTTTAACTTTTAAAGTACTTTTTAAATAAAAGCTAAAACTTTTATTCAAAAAGTACTTTAATGTTGATCAATCTTTTGTGTAATTGTTTCTACCTTTGATAATAGATTTCAAAGATGTTTCCCATACAGCTTATATAAAACCATGTTCATTGATTTTCCTGTAATCATTTTTACATTACAAATTTAATGGAGCAAAGCAAACTATGCTTATGAGCTATAGATCTGACTCTTTTTCATTCATTCTTAAATGATTACTCAGTCGTCCCAGTCCCAACTTTGAATAATCAATTTTTCCTTCTGCTTTTAAATATATTTTCATTATATGGAAAACTCCCCTGTGTAATTCATTCTGTTTTTACCATCTCTACTCTTTATCATGGATCTTTCTCTCCATTTATTTACTGGTGCCAATATTTTGATTATCATAAGTTCTCAAGATATATTACCTTTAGAAAGTACCACTTCTGTATTCCTCAAATTTTCTTCACTATTTTGAGTACTTATTATTCATTGCTTTAAATAATAATTTTATAAAATTTAAGGGCAAATTATATTTACTGTTGTTCTACTCTATTAAAATTGAATTGAGCGTACAACCTGTTTGATAAGGAAGTTGCACATCTGAGAGCTTCAACGACTGTTGAAAGTGACAGAATTAAAAATTGACAGAGCTAGGAAGCGATCCCAGGTGTGTCATCCATAAGAGTACCGCAAAGAAAGGATAAGAGGCTAGACAATGGAATCAAGACCCAAAAATGTCTTGACTGCCTCTGTAGATGAAAACTTTACTTCTGAATTCTAACTCTACCAGCACAGGGTATTACGCAAGTAGAGGAGACCTTGCTTAACAATAATTTTCAGGAAATGTTTTAGGGTTTTTAGGCTGTAATCTCAATACGAGCAGCACTGTGCCATCAGTGCTCCTTAGACCGTAACAAGGAATACCATCAGTGGTTGTGAAGAACAGTGAACAGATCTGGGCCCCGTAATCTGGAAGAGCTGGTAAGAAATCATAGGTAGCCCATGGGTTATGACAATGATAGTGAAGAGTCTCAAAACAAAAGCAACCAGGTTACATCTCGCTGCTGTGGTTGAAACACCTTCCCTGTCTCAATAGAGACATTGGGCATTTACATACTTTAGCTCATTTACTATTATAGCCTGGAAGAAAGATAGTCTTGTCATTGATTTCCTTGAGGAAAGGGGACTCAACTCTAGCCCGTCTTTCTGGGAGATCTTAAGTCCCTTACCCTGTGTTCCCTTTTCTTGAAAGTTGAGATCGATGAGACTGTGATTCTTCCTAGGTTCTTGTATATGTGTGCCTGTGTGTGTGCTTGCATATCATGTTTGTGTGTGCATGTGTATGTAAAAGAACAGTTTTACCAGTAGGAGTATTTTACTAGTCACTAAGACCACATTTAAATTCACCTACTTGATGCCTGTTTTAGTACATTCTTCCATATGATGGATTCACCTTTATGCATACCAGCAAATTCTCTGGAGGTGATCTTACTAACCTTTTCAGGTTAGTAAGAATTTTAATGTGACTCTAAACTGGAAGCATAAACTTACAACTGTGCCACAGTAGACAGTGAAGTCAAAAGGATGCATTTTTAAGAGTATTTAAGAGCAACTATTTTGAATTTTCTGTGAATCATTAAAAATTATAGGGTGAAGCCAAATAATTCCAAACATCATTTTGGTTGAGTCGAGCTTTCATAAATGAGGATTTGCAGCATCATTATCCATATAATTCTATGACCCAGAGAGAACAATAAAACAGTGCAGTGCTGGCAAGTGGGAGGATGGATTCTAAAATAGGACTCCTGATTGCAGTTGCATTTGTTCTGACTTGCAGTATATTCCAAGGCACTTGCACTTAGCTTTTCTTCAATAAAGAGCCAAGAGATTGCTTTCATATTTTTTAGTTACTACAATGAGCACATGAACATCAACAGAAAACACCACTGAAACAAGGAAGAAAAATATCCTCTTATCCTGTTCATCTCTGAAAAATGTGGTTGTGTTGGAAAACCTTTGTGATGAGCTCACGCAAGCTCTGCTTGTAAACCTGTTGTAAATAACAGATGTTTGATTGTTCTCATAGTGGCTTCGTGCTTCTTTAGATAATCCAATATTTTTAGCAGGTCTCCACGACTCATTTATGTTGTATTGAATTGATTTGCTCTGTTAATGGCATGTGCTTACAATCACGTGTTCCTGTTTTTATTTATTTGGATTAAAATGGGACTTAGCAGTTTTACTGTAGCATTCTGAGTTTCACATTTTCTAGTTTTCAAGCATGTGCTGCAATTCTGCACAATCATTTAAGCAATGACTATTAGGAGTAAATTCTGATTACTGGTTATTACTGGATAAAGTGTTTTCATATGCAAAAATGATATCTAAATAAAACTATTGCTAGCATTTCCCAATTATGTTGAGTCTTTCCTGAAAACTAGTATCAGATCATTTTCCTTCCTTCCTTCTTTTCTTCTGTGTATTAGGCCTAGGGTAATGTTTAACATATAATAGATTCTCAGCAAAATTGTTGATTATATAAGTATATATAAGAAAAATATACCAAAAAGCTTAATATCAGTACTATTATGTTTGCAAAAGTATAAATGTATGCATAAGGATTAATAGAAAAGTATAAAAGCAAGAATTTTTGAGTATGGTTTAATGATTTCTGATTTTGAAGCTATCAATTTTTTTAAGATGTGTAATTAGAAATTGAAAACTCAGGAGATCATTCTAATACTTGGTACACTATTTATGGGCTGTCTGTCTTCTAAGAAACTCATAGCGTCCCCTAGGTCTGATCTCATTAAATTTCATTCTGTTTCTCTGAGGTAGGTTATGAACCATAGCTAAATTATAAATGAAAAGCTGTTAGATTTATAATAGAGTATTTCATGGATGGAGTCATGTAGGGCAGAGAGGCCTGGACTCTACATAAGCAATATCAAATATCACAGGACAGAGTTGCTCCTGAGTTTAATGTATACTTTTGCGTAAATTCTAGGGATTGGAAGAGAGAAACAATTGCCATTACTAACTCAGAAACCCCTAAGAAATATAACTGTTCATCATGAATATTGCAAATATTGAAACAGACAAAGGAAGATTTACTTATCTAGGTATCAGATAAACAGAAGAACCAATTAGCTTCTGCTTGCAAAATGTGTCTCAGTAGTGGGGCCCCTAGAGAATTTGAAGCTGAGTGACTCTCAGGATACGAAGAAAGGTACCACCAGCTCTTCTGATCCCTGTACCCACCCAAGCTGGACAACAGCAGCAAAATTATCTGAGTGTTGCGCCTCATCAAGATACAGGAGGGAGAAAGGAATCAGGGGCTTTCCAAACCTCAGAGGTGAGTTAGTAGTTGGGATGGAAAGTACAGAATAGAGAATTACGTACCGTTTTCCCATCATTAAACCCTGCATGTTTATTCTTTGGGAAGGCAAAAAGGAATATCTGTTTTATTTTATTTGGTAGATTGTTTAGCAATATATGCCTTATCATCCACCAGGGACTTTTGAAAGGGCTTATTTCAAAATAGATTAACAAATACTTGAACTACCAATATATAAGTTTTCAGTGAAATATAGGATACATCATTTCTACTTAAAAATAATTGATATAAATTTCCATATTGTCACATATTTTTCAATTTTAATTATGTTAACTAAATTGGGTATGCAGTTATATGATATAGAGATAAATATGTAACAAAAAAGTGGTTCTTGTACTTTTTGCCATTGTAAGGAATAAGAAAATATTTTCCATTATATAGAGAGAAGATTTTTCAACAATTTGAACAGTTGTCTATGATTGTATAGTGGTTTGATTAGGTGGCTTTTTTGCTGTGAAACTATAGCAGTCTACATTTTTTGTAGGGATTTTATTTCTGATTTCTGTAGAAGTTACACAAATTAACTTTGTTCCTAATGGATAGCATTTTTTTTCCTAAAAGAAAATTAGAATTGTTGAACTTAAAATGTGACTTTAAATACTGAAAACTTATCTGTTGGACTAAGAATATTAACACTGCACTTTCTTTTTTACTTCTTCTCTGTCTTCAAACATGCTTTGGGAATCTTAGAAACCATTTAGTTTGAATGCTCACATAATTAGTAAGGAAAATGAGGCCTAAACCAAGTGACATAATTAAAAAAAAAGAAATATATTTTTAATTTTAAGTAACAAGAGCATTGATATTGGGGCCTCTTTTTCTTTTCACTTGTATTTTAAAATTAAAATTCCAATGGAGGGGGAAAATCTTTCAATTATATGAAGTAAAACTTTTTACTGGGGATGGTGATGATATAAGTATATCATCCTGTTATATGATGATTTTGTGAATTGAGGGTTATAAATATTTTCAGGCCATATCAACATTTAATTTTTAGTGTGTATATGGGTGGGTGTTGGTGTTCTCATAAAATTTATATTGACTCTCAAATTCTAAAATGTTCTTTATGGTAATTACATACAAGGTTAAACACAATTGAATTGTTGGATGTCTGTTTATTAATTGAGGCTGCATTTATTGAGCACTTAAGTTAGGTGGCATGAGAATTGGTATTAAGATGAAACATAAAAGTCTAAAAAATGAATGGTACAATTGCTTATCTATTTGAAATGGTGTAATAGTTTATATGGGGGGTCTTCAAAAAGTTCATGGAAAATGCATATTATGTAAAAAGCTATGCATGGTTCAAAATTGTTTTGCACTGAAAGAAACTGATTTTAACTTGTTATAACATGTCTGAACATAGATCTAGTCTGAGGCAATGAAAACAATAAGACATCAGTTTAGAAAGAGCCACATGAATCTGCTAAAATTGAAGCATGAACAAATGTCGAATTTACAGTGAATCTTGGATCAAAATTTGGTGAAATTATTGATACTTTATACAAAAATTTATGGGGGCAATGCTCCAAATAAATCATCACTGTAAAAATGTACACTCATTTTAAGAAGGGATAAGATGATGTGAAGATGAGCCTGCAGTGGCAAACCATCCACTCAATTTGTGAGGATAAAATTAATCTTGTTTGTCCTAACTGAAGAGGACCACGATTAATAGTCAAGACAATAGTCAGTGCCATAGACATCTCAGTGCATTCAGCTTACACAATTCTGGCTGAAGAATTAAAGTTGAGCAAACTTTCCACCCCATGGGTGCCAAAACAGTGGCACCTAAATTAGCTGCAGATGAAAATAGAACTTTGAAGGGAAATTTTAAACAAGTGTAGTCAAGATCCCCAAGTAAGTCTCTGAAGAATTGTCACAGGTGTTGAAACATGGCTTTACCAGTATGATCCTGCAGACAATGCACAATCAAAGCAGTGGCTACTAAGAAGTGGCAACGTTTCAGTCAAAGCAAAAGTGAACCACCTATAAGAACAAAGATCGTGGCAATAGTTTTTTGGTATGCTTGAGAAATTTTGCCTGATGACTTTCTAGAGGGCCAAAGACAATAACATCTGCTTATTATGAGAGTGTTTTGAGAGGGCTGGCCAAAGGTTTAGCAGAAAAATGCCCAGGACATCTTCACCACAGAGTCCTTCTCCACCATGACAATGTTCTTACTCATTCCTCTCATCCAACAAGGGCAATTTTGCAAGGGATTTTATGGGAGATTATTAGACATCTACTTTACAGATCTAGTTTGGCCTTTTGTGACTTCTTTCTGTTTCCTAATTTAAAAACAAATCTTTATAGAACATCGATTTTTTACTCAGTTAATAATGTGCCAAAGACTGCATTGACGTGGTTAAATTCCCAGGACCTTCAGTGCTTTAGATATGAACTAAATGGCTGGTATCATTACTTACAAAAATCTCTTGACCTTGATGGAGCTTATGTTGAAAAATAAAGTTTATCTTTTTTATTTTTATCTTCTAATTTTATTTTTCATAAACTTTTTGAAGTCCCCTCATTCAGTGTCTTTATATGTTTTTCTTTTATTTCCAATATTTTTAAAAGCATTTAAGACAACTTACAGGACAGAAACAACATGACAAGATGAGATAAAATATGAAAAATAATGTAGAAGAACAAGATATTTCATAGTAATAGTAAAGGATCCAATTGTAGTTTACTCATAATTTAGAGCTGAAATGGAAAAGGGGAAATATATTTTCTGTAGAATTATCATGCCATGAAATACTATATGCTTGACAGGATTGACAAATTTGTCCTTAAGCTTCAGCTAATACAGAAACCTGTTAGGTACAGTATTTACAGTGCCCATATTGTAAAAAAACAAAAACAAAACTATTAAGGATAAGAACTATCATGACATTAACAATGTAAGTCTTCTATTGTCTAATGTCCTTAGAGACATTCTCAGCACTCCTCAAACAAATACAGTGATAAATCTCATTGGCTGCTTGCTAAAACTCCCTTTATATTACATGGAGAATATCAGCGCTAAGTATAAGGAAAAAAGCATTGAGTATAGACGTGTCTTCTACAGAATATCAGTGTTAAATATAAGGAAAAAATAAACCTTGAGTACAGACATTTCTTCTACAGTCAGAAAATTAGAATAACATAACTAGTCAGTTTTTTCCTTTACAATGATATTAGGGAGTTCAAAGCTAATTTTTTTATCCTGTTAAAGCAACCATTGTATGTTTGCTTTTAAGTGCCATATTGTCTTTTGGAAATTTTGACATTGATATTTTGTTTCACTTTCCCACCATTATTACTTGTTGTTCTGAGTGTTTTGTATGATCAACAGTTGAAACCAAAGAGCTGGAGTAGGGTGTGAAGATGAGAACAAAAACTCCTACATAGAGACACCCCAAAGTCAGGGTACCCTGGGAAAACTGCAGTAGTACTTACAGAAAAACATGCTTGGGTCAAATTAAATAATAGGAAGAATGTGTAATGTCACACTGGATTAAAATAACGTGGTGTAGAAAAAGAAAACAAGGTATGAGGGTATTAAAACTGCACAAAATGCATTGAAGAGAACCATTTCCTTGTGTTTGTATTTGTGGTAAAAGTATGTCAAACCAGGGAAACTTGGGAATGAGTGGAATAGGAAAGAAGTCATTTTCTCTGAATAATGAGACAGAGGTTCATAGACTGAAATTGGGGAGTGGTGGTGGGGAAGGTAGATCAGATAAGGCTTTGGAGGGCATCATAATGGTGTTGGCTTTTCCTCTGCATTAAATGGGAAACAATGGAGGGTTATGCTTAGAAGAAGGACATCACCTGACTTACTTGCCACTGTGTTGAAAATAGACTGAGGAATGCCTGGCAAGAGTGGCAGTAGAGATCATTTAGGAGCTAATGTGATGATCCAGGTGAGGCTGGAGAGGGGCTTGTACAAGGTGTTGGAAGGTGTTGAAGCCGTTGGATTGCAAGTCTCGTTGGAGGGTAGAACCAACACAGTAGATGTGTGGACAGATTGAGTATATGTGAAAGAAAGAAGTGGGGAGGATGATTCTTAGGTTTGTCCTGCAAACTGGAAGAATGGAGTCCTCACTGATTGAAATGGAGAAGACTTTGGGAATGGGAGAGTGGAAGGCAGGTTTGGTGGAGAAAATATCAGGTCATTCACTGAGACGTCTATTAAATATTAAGCAGAGGTGCCAAGCAGAAGATACACATAGGGGCTTGGACTTTAGTGGAGACTTCTGAGCTAAAGGTGTACATTTGGGAGTCATCAGCACACGGATGATGTCTGAAGCTATGGTGTCAGGCACAGTCACAAAGCAGGGAGTAAAGAAAGACGAGGTTAGCATTATGGCTACAACAACATTGGAAGTTAAGGAGTTGAGGAGAACCAATCACAGAATGAGTGAAAGTACCCAAAGTGGTGGCAGAAAGGAAAGGGCACTGTGGTATCTAGTAGGCCAAACGAAGAAAGTACATGAAATAAAAAGGGGTCAGTTGTGAAAATCATGCCAATAGCTCTCTAATAAGATAACTGAGAATTCAGTACTCAATTTGGTAATGAGGTGATGACATTGTCAAGATCAGTTTGTATTATATGTTGTATTGTTTTCTAAGTTCTGAAATGGACTATGATACATTTCTTGAGCTGGTGATAATGGGGAATTTGAGTAATTATGATTTAACTGTGGTATGAGATATTAAAATCCACATACAAAAACCAACAATGACAACAAAACAAAACGCAAAAATATGATTATCTTGACAGGCTTCTTCAGGGTTTTCTGATTTGAAGATCTTTAAAGGTCTTTTTAACCTTTAACAAGGACTCAAGTGCTGAAGGGGGCTTGTGTATTTTTCCAGCACTGGTGATATCTGCTACATACCTTCTGAAGGTCTTTTTTGGCTGTAGGACAAAGCAATTTCTATTTCATTAGTTTTCTATTCAGGGCTATTACCCTTGGACGCAAAAAGGAAACATTTGTACCCTAAGGAACTGATGAATGAATTTTATGTGCTGTTATGAAAAGAATCACTAGAATTTATCTTCACCTTCAAACACAGTTCTTCAAGAATGAAATATCTTAGTATATTTTATTTGTAAGATCTTATTACTGTAAGACGATGAAATGGTAGTTATATAGTACCAACATAATCATATTTTCAGTGAAAAGAAATTACTCAACCAAATCTGTAGTATCACAGTAAGTGAGGAGGGGGTTATATATTTTTTAATTTAGATGAATTAATTCATTTAATTTCAGATAGTAGGCACATTAAATAACATGTAACTGTCAAAAAAAACTTAAAAATCAAGTTAATATTCTAAATTAATATTTAATTTATATAAGTTAATTTTGTTTCCAAAATCACTAAAACATACTTAACCGAAAAAGCATAGTCTTAATTTAGGTGAGCTAATATTCTTTCCATTGTAAACATATTCATTGAGCCTCTGTAAAATGAGAGTGTCTTTTTACAACTAACAATGATATGTGTCATCTATTCATTAGAATATGTAGATAAATGCAGTTCCCTTTTACAATTTCTATACTGTTAATTTGCTAACATTTTTCATTTTTTGAATCTTTAGAATTATAACACATAATGAAAGATGAATTATGTGACATTAATTCAGTTTCTAAGTTATTTTTAATGGATGTGATTCTTGAGAATTGCATGAAACACACCAGCAGGGAATATCAAAATGGCTAAAAACAACTCCAGTTTTAGAGAAAAAATGATTCCCATACATTTCCTAGGTATATGTATCTGCTAGTTATCAGGGTTAATATTCTCTATTAACAGAAAGCATTAACAGGCAACACTGTTCATGCTTTCAATACTTTTAAAAGTCTGCTAAGTAAAATGTGGAAGCTGCTAGATGATACATTTTATTGGCTGATCTATTCTGTCTTAGCAATGTGTTCTGGAAATAATGAGTTCTACCACCAACTGGTTGAGTCCAGTGCCCAGGACTCCATATAGATGGTTTCTGTAGCACCCTGTGACCCCCAGACCTCCAGCACATTCATGGCTACCCGGCCAGGCTGTGATGTCTAGGCCAGGGGACGCCAAGGCAAGGAGAAGAGTGGCTGCCAAAATGGGAGGGGAGAGAACAATGTCTATCGGAAGACTTCCATGTCCAAAAATGTCAAGAGAAAGGATTTAATTTTAATGGGAAAATAGAGATTTTTTTCTGCTGTTCTCCTCCAACTCTGACTTCTTTTATGTCCAGGAGGAATTCATAAACCGAGTCTTTCCTGGAGCAGAAGTAGCGATAATAATTTCCTCATACAATTTTTGAAAAAGTTTTAGCCATAGAAATAAATTTATAGGAATTATAAAACTTTAGATTGGGTTGATGAGTTGACAAAAATAAGAAATTTATGTAGACTTATTTGTTGTTTATCATCTTTTTTTCTTCTTCTGAATAGAGCTATAACAGGTGTTAAGTATTAGGCTTAAAATTAGTTAAGATTAAAATTAACAGGTGTTAAGTATTAGGCTTAAAATTAGTTAAAATTGTAGAATATATTTATTCCTTAACATTTCTTATTAGCTAGGCATAATTTCTTCAATGTGAATTGGGATGGAGAACTCATGATTTTCCCAGTCATGATGGATGACGTGATGTTATCTCAAACTGTGAGATGGGAGGTAATTCAGTTTTCACAGAACATTGTGTAATGCTAATTGAATTAATCCTTGGGTTATGTGGCATGTCCTGGTTAAGGTATTATGCCGAGTCCTTTAATTCGTTGGGAAGCTTCTCTCTTATGCCTTTCATATCTAGTTACCTGTACTACTAGTTCAGTTGGCCACTCTCAAAAGACAAGACTCCAGTTTGGTTGTTAGACACCATATAATAATGTCTTTTCTACTTCCTTGAATATGGCATGAACAGCAAGATGTGAAAGTAAAAGGAAGCTATGTAAGTGCTTTGCAAAGCTAACAATAAAACGTATGCTTTACAGATTAAATTGCAAGTATCTGATGCAGCCTAGGTTAATGTACTTGCCAGCACACATTGCTAGCAATGAAAAGGGTTTCATTTAATGCCAGTAAGATTTGGAGGAAGGCAAGTGTGGGGTGGCTGGAAATGGGTGAGAAATCCTGAAACCCAGATCAACACAAAGTTGCTCAAGAAATCTCCTCTGTTGATTAATGCAAATGTTTTTTGAAATTTCTAGAATTTAGAAAAGCTCATAGCATCGAAAACATCTTGTTTGAGAGGTGCTCCAATCCTGCTCCTGATAAAATGATTGGAGCTAGTTTGTTTTATAACTCTGAGTTCAACTCATAGATGTCTTTACAAATAAAATTATGCAATGAAGAAAATAATCCTTTGATATTTGCAACCTGACTTTTTTTTTTAGACGATTTGTTAGATCAACTCTAGGTTTCCAGTGCAGTTGAGCAGACAATACAGAGATTTCCTACATACCACGTCCTTCACCAAGGCACAGCCTCCTTAGGGTCAATGTCCCTCACCATTTGTTATACTGGATGAACCTACATCAGCACATCATTATCCAGGGTCCATTGTTTACATTAGGACTCACTCTTGGTGTTGTATATTCCATGGATTTAGACAAATGTATAATGACATGGATTCACCATTATAGTGTATCAAACAGAGTATTTTTCAGTGGCCTAAAAATCATCTGTGCCCTAAAAATCATACATTTTAACTTGATTTGATAAACTTCTTAGATCATGGACAAGTCTGTGCCTACAGATACAAAATAGGAAATTAAACCATTCATATGAACAGTAAGATTTTTATAAATCAAGTGAAGAGACTATGGTTTGCATTTCAAAAATATTTTAATTTGAAAGACAAATGTTACTTCAGGACTTCATTAGATTCAGAATTTATTCTGCTTTATTGAAAATATTTGGCGATTTATACTTTTTTAAAAGTGAGGGACCACCTGTAACTGATCATATAACCAAACGTTTAGAAAAGAATACATTACCTAGAACTCAGTGGCAGCCAAAACAATCTCATGTATAAATTTAGAAGTATATATTATTGATTTCATATTTTAAAAAGTAGCATTCTAGGCACCATATAGAAAGAAAAAACACATTCACTGACATGGAGGTTCTTATTATTTAATAAAATGATAGGCAATTCTACTATTATACAAGTTAGACTACTGACTCAGAAAAAGATGCCAAGTAAATGCTATAGGGCAAGAAGGGAGAATAGTTCTCTAGAAATAAGTAAATGTTAGTTTGAGGGATTAGAAGGATGGTCTTTTTAGATCTTAATTCATCTGTTTTCTTTTAATGACAAAAGTGTGGAAGACAGCCCACTGGAGACCAAAGACAAAGATAGAAGGCATTCCACTGATGAGTCAGGATTCTAGTGGGGAAAAGAAGATAAATGCAATAGATGACATGCACATTACAGGTGAGAAGTATAAATGGATGGTATGAAGCAAAGAAATGGCTCCTGATTCACCGGTGGGTGGCTTCCCAGGGGAAAGTGACACTTGAGTGGATTCTTAATTAATGCACAGGGTCCATTAGGAAGACAAGTTTGAGTGAATGTGTGTGTGTGTGTATGTCAGTGGTAGCTAGTTGAGGAGGGTATTCCAAAAAAAAACTTGAAAGTGCACAGAGATGAGGAGAAATAATGGTGCATATGGGTAACTACAAATAGTTTTGTTTCTACTAAGATGGAGCTTTATGGAGAAGATGGAATCATGATCTGGAGAAGCGGTTGCATTTCAGATCATTATCTTCTTTTCTCAGGGACCTACTGAACAATTTGAGTAGGGGAAGGACATAATCAGACTTTGTAGAAATATCATTTTCATGGTGTTAAGGGAGACAAACTAGAATTGGGAAATGATTCAAAGCAGTGGGATTATTTTAATACGGGTAAGAAATGGTTAGTGGGTCAAGGGTAAGAAAGCTTCGGTGAGGTTAAGAAACTAGTGGGGCAGGAGTGAGGGAATCTGAGTTGAGAGCAATACAAGGCTACGAGAAGAGTGAAAATTTGCGATTTGAGTTTTCAGAAATATAATAATTTAAGATGATCACAAGAAATAGTGTTTGAAAATGCCCCTAGACTATTAGAAAATCTTAAGAGAAACTTTCAACTTTTCCTCATTCAGTATAATGTTGGCTGTGGGTTTGTCGTAGATAGCTTTTATTACGTTAAGGTATGTCCCTTCTATGCCAATTTTGCTGAGGGTTTTAATCATAAAGTGTTGCTGGGTTTTGTCAAATGCTTTTTCTACATGTATTGAGATGATCATGTTATTTTTGCTTTTAATTCTATTTATGTGCTGTATCATGTTTATTGACTTACGTATGTTAAAACATTCCTGCAGCCCTTGTATGAAATCCACTTGATCCTGGTGGATTGTCTTCTTGATACGCTGTTGAATTTGTTTTGCTAGCATTTTGTTGAGGATTTTTGCATCTATGTTCATCAGGGATATTTGTCTGTAGTTTTCTTTTTTGTTATGTCCTTTCCTGGTTTTGGTATTAGGGTGATATTGGCTTCATAGAATGATTTAGGGAGGATTCCCTGTTTCTCTATCTTTTGGAATAGTGTCATTAGGATTGGTACCAATTCTTTGAATGTCTAATAGAACTCAGCTGTGAATCCATCTGGTCCTGGGCTTTTTTTTGTTGTTGTTGTTGAAAAATTTTTAATTACTATCTCGATTTTGCTGCTTGTTTTTGATCTGTTCAGAGTTCTGTATAATCCTGGGTTAATCGAGGAGGATTGCACATTTCCAGGAATTTATCCATCTCCTTTAGGTTTTCTATTGTGCAAAAGTAATTGCAGTTTTTGCCCTTAAACATAATGGCATTGCTGAGTGCCTACTTTTGCCATTAAAAGTAATGGGAAAAACTGCAGTTACTTTTGTACCAATGTAATAGCTTATGTGCATGAAGATTTTTAGAGTAGCCTTGAATAATCTTTCTTTTTCCGTGGTATCAGTTGTGATATCTCTCTTTTCATTTCTAATTTAGTTTATTTGGATCTTCTCTTTTTTTCTTGGTTAACCTCACTAATGGTCTATCAATTTTATTTACCTTTCCAAAGAACCAGCTTTTTATGTTGTTTATCTTTTTTTGTTTTGTTTGTTTCAATTTTATTTAGTTCTGTTCTGATCTTCATTATTTCCTTCCTTCTGCTGGGTTTGGGTTTGGATTTATTAATCATTAAATTTTTGAAACAAAATAATTTGGAAAATCAAATAATTGCATGAGATTTTTATTTAATGCTACTGTCTGGGTTGCAAATGAAAGAGGAGATTTTGAAGACTTTGTTGTTGTATTCTTTTTCCTTTGTTGCATAGGAATTTACTTGCTTTACTTTTTATTTTTATTTACCTTTTCATTCTATCATTGTGTGTGTGGTGTGAGTTGGGGAGCCCTGTGAGAGGCAAGTAAGTTTGACCTTGAAAATGTCTCCGGGGTTGTTTCTAATTGGGCAGCTGAGGTAGTCTTTGTGGATGTAGAGTCCTGAAGGTCATCTTTGGTGGATTGCTGTATCTTTTGTGTACTGTGGTTAGAAGTGGAGAGAATATATTCTACTCGGGGACGGCCTGTCTATATGAAGAGGTCAAATGCATTGAAATTAAAAAACAAAACAACAACCAAAAAAAACCTGGAGTTAGTGACATCACTGACAGATTCCAACATTTCTCCACACTATTTTGTAATAAAAAAAGAAAACATACCTTTCTGCTAAGAACAGCAATGGCTTGATTATATTTATTGGCGTTAGATGACTAGGGACTAAAATAAATGATGCCTCAGTGTAAAAGTAGGTAGATAATTATGTAATTTTCTGTTTCAGCAGTCAGGAAACTTTCAGTGAATTGGGTCCCCATAGGGCTATTCCCAATTACCTTCTCCCCCTACAATAAAATAAACAGAATATGAGAGAATTCATTAGTTATTGGACTAACATAAAAATACCCAACTTAATATACAGATTTTACATTTAATGTGGTAAAATTAAATATAGATTGTTTTCCCTTGAATGTCACGTACTTACAAATACTTAAAAATGTGCATTTTTGTTCATGATTCTCCAAACTAAAAGCAACGCATAGATACAAAGTGTATTTTACCGTGTTTTCTACCATTGTTTATGAATGAAGTGTCTTTCAACACTCATGTGTCTTTGTTGAGGCATTGTTGGCAGAAGTCATGAAAAATAAATAATACCAACCCAATGGACATAGAATAGACTGTGAATAAATTCAGATTGCAGCAATTTGAGGCACCAAATGGCACAATGCTTCTAATCATTGATGTTTCTATATTGTTAAAAAGGGATAATCTTAAAGTAATTCCCCAAAGAAAAGCTAACTGATAATATAAGGATGATTAGTTTGTTGGGATTGGAACAGGCAGAAAAATAGAAGCAAAATCTCACGCCTAGGATGTTGCAGTAGACACAGCCCCTTAGTATATCCAATTCAAGCCTAATTTAGATGAGTTAGATGACAACATTTGGGAGTTCTGAGCTGACGAGTTTTATGATTTTGAGTTTATGCTGAAATGGGTTGAGATTTAGCGGATATTAGGATGGGGTTAGATACATTTTACATGTGGGATGGGTATGATCCTTTGGGGCTAGGGAGGCAGACTTCTGTGGGCAAAATAATGGTGCTCAAAGATGTCCTATCATGAATTTCCAAAAACTGTAAGTATGTTGAATTTCATGGAAGGGACTTTGGCAATGTATTTTGTATACCTTTAAGAAAACTTAAAATTTAAAACAAGATTATATTTAGATATCTTCAACTTTGAAGAACCATTATTATTTCTCTAATAAGAACATTTAAATATGTTAAAGGTCATCAGGTACATAATGAACTTTTAAACAAGCTTTATAAAAAAGGCCAGAATGACAAATAGAGCGATGTAATTGCCCACAACTCAGAATCACAGAAATTTAAATGGGACAGAATTAAGTCCTTAGATCACCTCATTGCATTGATGAAACTGTGGACCAAAAGCTTAATTGTCTGAAGTCCCAGACCAAGTCATGGATGAATACTAGTCTTTTTTTAGTGCTAAAGCCAGAAATTACAGTCCTGCATCATAACCATCAGTATTTTTTTTTCAGCAAAGCATAATAAAGTTATTTATAGAGTTAAACATATTTATATCTATGAAAATTTTTAAAAATCACATTATGTCTTCTAGTTTATGATCTCACATTCATTAAAATTGAATACTTTCAAGTTAAAATTAGCTTTCATATATTCGCAAAGAGCAATCTATAGATTCCTGGGTGAGTAACTGAACATCAGACAGTAAGATGCATCCTTCCTTCTTTCCATCCTTCCGTTTATTCTGAAGTCTTATTTTAATTAGACTAGATCTCAGTACTTGAAATTTAGTAATCCTCAAGTGTATATTATTGCAAACAGTTTTGTGGAATGGTTTCTTAGGAACTTCACATAACAAGCTGAGTTCAGAGACAGTGGGAAGTCTGGCAGGTGAAGGTGGGTAGGACATCAGTTTTATTTGCCAAGAAGAGTTGGGCAAGCTGAAATGTCTGCTCCATTTCAAAACTAATTAATACTCCATCCTTTGGAACAGGTTGGTCTTTAAATTTCCATTTAATACTTGTATCTATAGAGTTTTTCATTATTGCAACAGCAATATAATGTTAATACTTTCAAATATAGTTTTTCTTATTTCAGAGAATTCCCAACCCTCACAAAAAGAGGCAACTCAAGTCTCTAGGACCTCAAAATACTGATGAAAATCTCAGATATTTATTCAAATAAGGTAATAAAAAATTGAGTTTTGTGACCTGACATTTCGACATTGTATAATTAGAAAAGAACAGAGTTTTAAAGAATCCCTGGCATGACCTACAGTCATTGCTTCCTGACTGTTGCTCTGAGCAAGTAAAGAATGCGGAACAGAAAGAGCCCAGGACTGAATGTCAAAGGTCAAAGGTTATGTACCGTGTGGCTCTCAGCAAGGGCCTTACTCTCTCTCCATGGATAAAGCAAGCACAGTAACTCATTTTCCTTTTATCTCATACATTAGACAAATCAAACAAAGTAATGAATACAGAATTCTTTTTTTAAACTTTTGTTTTAGGTTTGAGAGTACATGTGCAGGTTTGTTACATAGGTAAGCATGTGTCATGGGGGTTTGTTGTACAGATTATTTGATCACCCAGGTATTAAGAACAGTACCCAGTAGTTATCTTTTCTGGTACTCTCCCTTCTCCCACCCTACTCCCTCAAGTAGACCCCAGTGTCTCTTCTTTCCTTTTTTGTATTAATAAGCTCTTATCATTTAGCTCCCACTTATAAGTGAGGCATGAGCTAATTGGTTTTCTGTTCCTGTGTTAATTTGCTAACGATAAAATAGCCTCCAGCGCCATCCATGTTCCATCGAAAGACATCTTTCTTTCTTTTTTTTTTATGAGTTATTGGAGTGCAGGTGATATTGGTTACATGAGTAAGGTATTTAGTGGTGATTTGTGAGATTTTGGTGCACCCAACACCTGAGCAGTATACACTCCTCCCTGTTTGCAGTCTTTTCTTCCTTGAGTCCCTCCCATTCTTCTCCCCAACTCCCCAAAGTCCATAGTGTCATTCTTATGCCTTTGTGTCCTCATAGCTTAGCTCCCACATATCAGTGAGAACACACGATGTATGGTTTTCCATTCCCAAGTTACTTCACTTAGAATAATAGTCTCCAATCTCACCCAGGTCATTGCAAATGCTGTTAATTTGTAATTTGTTCCTCCTTCTTCTTCTTCTTTTTTTTTATTATACTTTAAGTTCTGGGGTACATGTGCAGAATGTACAGGTTTGTTACATAGGTATACATATGTCATGGGGGTTTGCCACACCCCAACCACCCGTCATCTACATTAAGTATTTCTTCTAATGCTGTCCCTCCCCTGTCACCCCAGCCCCTGACAGGCCCCGGTGTGTGATATTCCACTAATGGCTGCAGAGCTTACCATTCAAATGGCAGCATTGGCCAAGAACATCTGATTTTGCTAGAGAAGACTCGAAGTCACAGCCACTAGGTGGCGCAGCCTCATTGCATGCCCCCCTCAGGCCACGGGGACCCTTGTCCTTGTCAGGTGACCTTCCTTGACAGGCACTATTGATTTGGGGGGCATCTGTAATGGCTTTACTTTATCGGATACGTCGAGACTGTATCATTAATGACAGTGTAGGATATGCCACCAGGGCCAAAACCAATCTTCTACCTAACAGGCAACATTAAAAATACTCATTTTGAGAATGGGAGAATCCGCAGGGCAAATTTAATCTGCTTAAAATTTAGAGTGCCTTTTCAAGAATTTTTAAAAATCTATAGTTCTTCTCTCTTAAGTTCTATAATTTATTGCCCAAAGTAACTTATAAGTATTGGTAACAGCCCACATAGCATTACCATTTTGAACTGCAAGCTGAGGTATAGGGGCCAGGGCCTAACCTATGTTGGAAGCACTGTGCTTACTTAGGGTCACCTTTTTTGGTATACAGTGAAGGACACAGCACACCACAAAATAAAGTTTCCTAAAAGAAAGTCTCTTATATACAAAGTTGAATACCCTGTACTAACTCAGTTATATTGTAGCTTTTGTAGCTTTCTTTTTAATTATCATTTAACATGGCCATGACATTTAAAAAATTATTTTCCAGGATATACTGTTGTTTTTTAATTTTTTTCTGACTGATCAACTTACTACGTATGCGAAAAGCTTTATTTGCACATAAAAAGGATTGAATAAAGGTAAATATATGTAGCATTCAGTAAATATGCCTTCTGTGAAAGGTAATTTATATGAAATAATGACCTCTGCAACCCAGGACTTAAATGTACATGTGTGGCAAAGAAAATCCCTAATTCAGTCATTTTAAGCAAAATGTAACCTGGACAAAACACAACTGCATAGCCAGTACATCTTAAAAAAAGATTATATAAATTTTTATCAGATAGCATAGAAAACCAAATGATATTCCTTAACAACATTTGCAGTGGAGAAGTATGCTTCTTAATGTTTTAATCTACAGATGTATAACTCAAGATATAAAAATATCTGCATGAGAATCTGAATATTTACATAAACAGTGAAGATTGACAGTTCTTCCTACATGGTGGGATGAAGAGAGTAACCAAGTTAAGTAATAGTATAAATGGTGGTATACCATTTATTTAACATCTTAAAAATTGTGCTGTTAAGAGAATGAAGAGATAAAACATAGATTGGGAGAAATATTTACAAAACCTGAATCTGATAAAGGACTTTTTTTTCTTTTTTCGTTTTTTTGAGCCGGAGTTTCGCTCTTGTTGCCCAGGCTGGAGTGCAATGGCACATTCTCGGCTCACTGCAACCTCTGCCTTCTGGGTTCAAGCGATTCTCCTGTCTCAGCCTCCCAAGTAGCTGGGATTACAGGCGTGTGCCACAACGCCCGGCTAATTTTTTTGTATTTTTAGTAGAGACAGGGTTTCACCATGTTGGCCAGGATGGTCTCGATCACTTGACCTCGTGATCCACCTGCCTCGGCCTCCCAAAGTGCTGGGATTACAGGTGTGTGCCACCACACTTGGCCCTGATAAGGGACTTTTACCCAAAATGTAAAAAGAACTCTTAAAACTCAAGAACAAAAACAAATGGTGCAAATTTTAAAATGGGCAAAAGATCTGAATAGACTCCTCATCAAAGAAAATATTAAGATGACAAATAAGCGGATGAAAAATGCTCAACATCGCATGTTATAGAGAAACACAAAACGATAATGAGATACCACCACATACCTGTTAGAATGCCCAAGATTAGAAACAATTACAACAGCAAATTCTGGCAAGGATATGAATAAACAAGAACGCTTATTCATTGCTGGGGAGAATGCAAAATGGTTCAGCTACTTTGGAATATGGTTTGAGAGTTTTGTACAAAACTAAACATATTCTGACTGTATTAACCAGCAATCAGTCTTCTTGGTATTTTCTCAAATAAATTAAGAATTTATACCCACATGAAATCCTGCACATGAATGTTATAGCAGGCTTATTGATAATTGCCAAAACTTGGAAGCAACCAAGATGTCCTACAATAGATGAATGAATAAGCAAACTTTGGTATAGCTATATGATGAAATATTATTTAGGGCTCAAAAGAAATGAGCTATCAAGCTGCAAAAATACATGGATAAGCATTATATGCATATTGCTAAGTAAAAGCCAGTCTGAAAAGGCTACATACTGCATGATTACAGCTACCTGACTTTCTGGAAAAGGCAGCAGTATAGAGAGTAAACAAATTAATGGTTATCATGGGTTTGGAGGGAGAAGAGAAGGGACTGACAGGTAGAGGACAAAGACATTTAAGACAGTGAAATTATTCTATATGATACTGTAATGGTGGACCCATGGTATTAGGCAATTGTCAAAACCCATAGAACTGCACAATGCAAAGAGTAAACCCTAATGTAAATGAGGGACTTCGGTTAATCAGAATGTGTCAATATTGATTCATCAGTTGTAATAAATGTAGTGAGATAGAAATAGGGGAGACGTGAATGGGAGGTGACATAGGACTGTCTGTATACTCGGCCCAGTTTTTCTGAATACTGAAAACTGTAAAATGTAATTCATTGATTTAAAAAAAAATTACTTGTTTTTATCATGTGTAGCTTTTTATAATACACATAATTTTGAAACAAATTATTCCATAATCTTCAGGTAAAAACTAGGGTAGCTTTTTAAAATTTGTTAGGTTCAGTTTTTAAAAATGATTGCCTAGGTAGATCAGTTTTGAAAAAACATATATTCCCCCATTTCAAACATGTGAAGATGTTCAAAGACTTAAAATTTGGAAAATGTAATAGTTAACTTGAGTATTGCATTATTTAACATTTACTATATACCCATAGTGTAAATATTCCTAAATTATATTTAAAGTAATTTTTAAAAATATTTTTCTCCTCTATTTACTTATGACAAACTGAACTCAGATATTAGTGACTTGTTCAGGCCATACAAGTTGTTACTAGTGGACATTTCACTAATTCTAAAGTACATATGTTTTTAATACAAAAGTTTATTAACTTTAAGGAGTATCTTATGTTATTAAGGCTTTCTTGGGATGTGTCATGTTTGCAATTCTGCCTTTGTAGAAGTAATCTATATGTCCATCAGTAGGAGAAAGTCCCTTTTTAAAAATAAACCATAGTATACTATGCAACAATTTAAAAGGAATGAACTAGAGCTGCAATTATCAAGATAATGAGGTTCTTTTTTGATTAAATAGAATGTTTTTAGTGAAAATGTAACTTATCTATATGGTTAAAAAAATGCCACAAAATTTTAAAAACCAACTTTTTCTTTTACTGAGGGAATAGGGTGAGGGAAGAGACAGGATTTATTCAGGTTCTTGCACGTTTTCAGGAAGCATCCTAATCTTATTTTTCCTATGCGTTTAATTACATTTTCATTTTGTTTTTTTCAACATTTTGGTGATTGCTCATATTATTATATATAAATTATCCCAATCTGCATAGTGATTCACTGATTACATATAATATCATTTAACCAGTCCCCTTAGGATATTTCCAAACTTTTGATCTATAAATAAAGCTACAATAAGCATTCTAGTATATAAGTCTTTATCCAACGAGTGGTTATATCTGTAAATTCTTATTAGTAGAATTGCTTGGTCAACAGGTAAGTGCATTTTAATTTTTGATGTGATATCAAATCTTTACAAAAATATTATGTAAATACATATCATTGTCCTTTAGAAAATAAAAAAGAATCACCACATGAATTTCTTTCATAATGAGACCACTTTGATTTAAACTAATGAATTCATATATTCATAAATTAATCTCATAAATTTTACTGACAAGCTCTTAAAGATGGCTGTCAATGTAAAAAGATTTATATTATACCTAAGTCATGATTAAATAGAGCTAAATTCAGGAGTCTCATCAAATTGATTGATGTAGAGTGTTACTTATTTTATATTAGAAATCAAATGCATTATTATACAGATTACATTAATAGAGAAAAAATTCATGTGAAAATATTTTACTCAGTAATTAAGAATAAGGAAATAATCTAGATCCTGTAATCAACAATTCATAAGACACTAGTCGTTTTAACTGTGAGAATATAGGATAAGAGGGAAAACAATAGAAAAGAAGGGATAAGTACCTCTTCAGGCAATTTATTTTTAAGGCAATGGCTCCTGAATGTTAGAAAAGATGAAAATCCCATCCCATGACATTTTATTTCACTGCATCATTAGGAAGATATTACTGTTATTATGTAGAATGTGGGAAGGTTTTTACCTGTGTACACCTTTCTTGCTTGTTTTTTGTTTTATTTTAATTTATTTTTAAGAAGTTGGCAGCTTTCCAGGGAGTATATGTGAAAGAGTATAAGATAGGGAGTATCCATGTTCCTCATCTGAAAAGTAAAATTACTATTTTAGTTGTAAAGGAATAGCTTGTTGACCAATGTTCTCATTGAGAACATCTAGAGAAGTTAGATGAAATTGTAAAAGATGTTTGGAACTATCTGACAGTGGTGGCTAGTCACTACTAGAAGGGCTGTTATGGGGAGCAGGGAAGCCCGTTTTTTTGAGGCAAGCTTGCTGTATCCTGTTTTCTCTATAGTGTCATTCGCTGATTCCTGATGCAGGGTATGAAATCAAGACTTCCCAAACTCAGGCTGAGAGTGGCTACGAAGAGTCAGGAAGAGCCTCTGAACTTAGTGCAATCTCTTGGAGTTTGGAAGCAAAAACCTGGAACTGAATTTTGCTGTGATACCCAGGAATGAGAAATCAAGAGAAAAGCATAGAGATAAGCCCAATACATGGTGCCAACTATTTGCTGATGAAGCTGCTCAGGGCAGAAGTCTAAGAAACCAGGCAGAGAATGGCTGGAGAGTGAAACAAAGATTTTCTATTTTTTGGTCTCCCAGCATTTTCATGGTGGTAGAGACAGATAAATTAGAGTTCACAGCTTGCAGAGGAGAAGTTGTAGAAAACTACCCAGAAAAGAAAAACAAAAACAAACAAACAAAAACTACTCAGGTTCTCTTGTCACAAAACAGGAAAAGAAAAGAGATTAAAAAATATGTTAAGTCAATAGGATAAGCAGGTTATAAAGACTAATACAACATACCTAAACCCAAGCCATTTGGGTCAGTTAAACTGATTAACATCAGTAAAACATGTAAATAGTAACAACATTCCACTTGACAAATAGTATCAAGTTGGGTAAAATCTTCACAGATTCTAGGGATGAAAAGGTGAACATCTTTGGGGGTGGAGGCATTATTTCTTGATGACTTTGGTATTCTGCCTACCAGAGTCATCAAGAAAACGCACACTGAAAAACACTTTGATACTTCCATATCCATCAGATTGCTTAAAATGAGAAGGACAATACTAAGTTTTGGTGAAGATGTGGAGCAACTGTAACTTCTGTGGTGTTGTCAACAATCACTTTGAAGAACTATTTGACAGTACCTATTAAAGCTAAATATATACATCCTGAAGACTCAGCAATTCTACTCCTAGGTTCATTAGCAAAAATGCTTACATGTATCTATAGCAGCGCTATTTATAATCATCTAAAACTGGAAACTAAATGCTCATCAGTGGTGGCAATGCCAAGTAAATTGTAGTACATTTATACAATGAGATAAAGCAATGCAATTGGATGATCTCTTAATACATACAATAACAAGATAGACACAATAGAAGGCAACATATATGATTCTGTGTGTATAAAGTTCAAAAGACAGGCAAAACACATCTATGGCAGTGATTACTTTTGCTGGACAGCAGTATAAGGCAAGGTTCATGACTGATCTGGGTAGTGTTCCAGAGGTATGTTCACTTTCCTTTATGTATGGTTTAAAAAGAGTTACTTTAAAAATGAACACTTAAAAATATGTTTAAGACTGCATTTTAGAACTGTGAACACTATCCTTAGACTAGGGGACATGAGACTTAAGTGAAAGCATATATGTATGTATGTATTCTAAATATCTTTTCACACACTATTTTTTTCTGTTCTGCAATGCTAAAATTAACTAGAAAAATTCATTAAGTAGCTAAGTGGAGGGTGGTTGAGTAGAAAAAGCACATGATTTAAAGTTAATTAGATGTGGGTTCAAATTCAGTCTTTGCCATTTATTGGCTACTTAGCATTGGATAGAATTTTTTTAACTTGAGTTTCCGTGTGTGTAAATGGGGGAAATAATATCAAACCTGCTGGCTATTGTGAAATTGGGAAGTAACAGAAGCATGTTTCTGAGTATGTATGTAATAGTGTTCCAGTGTGCCGACGGAAGCTATCACAAAACTGTGTATACCTGTCACTAAACATTCATCTGAAATTCAGTAGGAGGAGAAGTTTCAGTCTCCTGACTCTGACCTTCTATCTCTCAATGCAAAATTCAGCTGCTGGGCAGGGCAGCCTCTGGCCAGCCTGGATCTCTCTCCAGACTGCGCAGGAAGCGGGTTATCAAGAACGGATGCACAAAGGGATTTAGTTACTCGGCCAAGCATTTCTTGGCTTTAGGCATGGCACTCCTTCCTTTGTGGTTCAACAAACCTTCTCCACTTTCAAAACTGAAAACGTATTTTCTCTCATAAAATGTAATATATGAAAACTTGAAAATTAAAAATAAAACCATAAAGAAAATAAAATTGCTTATTTTTCTAATAATCTTCCCCCTTGATTGGTTCCCTTTGCCCCAAATAAAATGATTTCAATTTTAAATTGAAATCATTGTTTTCACCCCCCAATACACTACATATGGAAATTATATTGCATTTACATTTCTGTATCCTGAGTTTTTCTTATCTCTGTTTGGAAGCCCTTTTTATAACTTATACATCTTTGAAACCATAATTATAAATAGCTGTGACATATTCCATTTTTGAATAGGAAGAGTTTATTAAAATATGGTTGCTGGCCCTCCTTGCTGACATATTCTTCTTTGATTATAGTAATACCTTAAGTCTATAAATTTATTATTTCTAACTTCATTCAGTTAGCCACCTCATCAATGGAAATAATCCTTGGGTGAAAGCGTTTGTGTTTGTAACTTGAGTGTAACATCAGTGTTCTTGAGGATAATCATCACCAAGCCATAAACATCTTAATGAGAATTGGGTGAAGACCACACTCCATGTGGGGCTCAGTGTCTGGTTTAGTGAATGCATTCCCCAATGTGTCTTTGGCTGAGTGCACCTAATGGAGAATGAACTGTGAAACCTGATGACGTACGCCTGCTCTTAAGCCAGCAGTCAGCTGTGTCAGATGCTATCTTTATCCCATGATATGTGCCGTCTGCCTGCATGTGCTATGACCCTCATCCATGTGAACATTATGACAAGGCAGAAACTCCAATGTGAGCCTTCTGCATAAGCTCCTTTCCCCAAAACACTCAATTTAGGAGCAGAGCACAATAGCTAGATCTTTAACTGAAGTTTAAAGGGGTTCTGACATGAACGTGTACAACATAAGGAGAATGACGATAAAGGTTGTGCTTAGCTATGTTAAGTGTTAGGCACGGACTGTGTGCTCAACTCTTTCCTTTCCCCATTATCATCTCATGTGGGTTTTTGTCATCTTTTTACCTATGTTCATATCCCTCTGTGATGGGCTGGTATCTGTTCTTTTACAAAAACTGTATAGATTATTGAAACAGATAAATATGGATTTGACTAAGACAAATCCCAGTGATATTTTCAGGAGCTATCTGTTGACATAGCTAAGTAAATATCAAGAAATGATGGTTGTGAATAAGCAAAATAGACCATTTCAGCTCAGCAACATGCAATGTGTGCAATGATTGGCATCTTATATGCTGGGCATATGACATCTATCTTTTTATTCATTGGAAACCAAAATTCTATCCTGACTTCAATTCAGATATATTCTTATTGTGGAGACATAGCCAATATTTTAGCTCAGTTAACTGAATAATAGAGAAATAAATAAGTGAAACTCAGTCTTCATTTTTAGTGAAAATATAATTCCACGAATTACGGCAATTACATCCTCCTACCTTTTATAGGTGCTGGAAGCAGAGCATCTCAGCTTCTACTGTGCATAAAAATTGCTGGGGGATTATATTAAGATATAGATTCTAATCCAGTGGGTCAGGAAGACACTGCCTTTCCGGCATGCTCCCAAGCCAGTTGATGTTGCTGGTCTTGGGAACTGGTAACTTGCCTGGTCTCAGCAGTGGGGTTGTCATCCTTCGCTGCACATTGCAGTCACCTGGAAAGCTATATGTAGAAGCTATTGATGTCATATCTCACCCCTGAGATATCTGGAATTAATCGACGTAGTGTGAGATTTAGATTTGAGGTTTGCTGAAGTTTTCCAGAAATGCTTGAGAAGTACTGTGTGGTATGGAAACCTGGTTCATGGATCCCCCTAGATTGTCAATTTCCCTTGGTTCGGCTGAGTTTGCCCCCAGCCACAGTTCAGGCTCTGAGGCCTGATACGAGATCTGCCACCCAGGAACCTGTCAAACTGGGACTTAGAGACCACGACTGTTCCCTAACACAGAGTCTGGAAAATCTGGACTGCTGGCTGCCGTCTGACACGGGAGAAATAGAAGCATTGGTCTGCATAGACACTGGAATAATGAAACATACTAGAATTGAGAAAAACATGGGGCTCTGGGTTTTGGTTCTTCTCTTCTGAGATCCATCTACCGCTAACTTCTGTTAATTTCCCTGAAATATTTCTGCACTTTTGAAGAAAACACGTGTTTGAGGGTTAGCTAGTTTTTTTCTTAGTTGCTATCAAATGAATTTTGCTAATAATACCTGATCTATTTAAGCATCAGTGCTTGAATGTCCACTGATTTATTAAATTGTGAATAAATTCATGTGTCCATTTTTTTTCCATAGAAATACATCACAGAGGCCACATCTTTGCCAAAAGAAGAAAGAAGAAATCAGTGAGTGTAGGTGGAAGGATAAGAAAAGGGGCAGTCACATCTTTCCTTGAGACATCAACCTCATTCCTCCTGCAGGAAAATGTAGGGTTGTTGGAGACTCAGCTGTTGTTGGTCCCTCACCAGAGGCCACAAGTGTAGGGAAAAGGCATGGGAAGTGCAGGGAGAAATTCAGTTGGTCTTCCTAGTTCTCATGCTAGAAGGAGGAATTACATGGGTAAACTTCCCTAAAAAAGGCTGCTGATGCCACAGTACTGGAAATACATGGAAAGTTACAACTGTGAGGCATACATTTGGAATCTGAGACTTATGGAAGGTAAATAAATAAAACTGTGATGCTTGAGATTTGGGGGTATGGACAAATCTTTAAATAATCATATGCTTTCTATGTTCTTAGCTCTGTGGTACATAATTTGCATAGGTAACCATGCTGTATCAATATAGTTTCTATCTTTGAGGAGGTTCCAATACAGCTTCTTTTTACTTGTGCATCATTGTATAAGTGCTGGTGTAATGAATGAGAACTCAGGATGTAGAGCCTCATTGTCAGCATTCAGATTACAGGTTTTCCACTTTCTGATGTGTGATCTTGGGCAAGTTACATTCTCTGAGCTTCCATTTCTGTCTCTGTGAAATGGAAATCATAAAGAGGTCCACCTTATATGGATGTTAAGGGGATTTAATGATTTCAATTCAAGGGCTTGCCATAGCAATATCTTGCCTGTGGTAGTCACTAAGCCATCATTTTTACCCATTGTTGCTATTATTGATGTTAGTATTATTTTTATCTATTTTTTCCAACTAAAATGATGACTCATTTTTTTATTTTTTAAATGGATGTATAAGAGTGGCACAAGTGATTTTTTTGATGAATGTGCACAATATGTAAAGATTAAATAATGGTAGCGGACATATCCATCATCTAAATTATCTCTTGTTTGTGTTGGGAACATTCAAATTCTTAACTTTGAGCTATTTTGAAATAAACAATAAATTATTGCAAACTGTTATCTCCCTCCTGTGCTATTGAATATTAGAACTTATTCCTTGTATCTAACTGTATTTTCATACCCACTAACCATTTGTCATTATCCCCCTCCATCTGATTCTTCTCAGCCTCTGGGAGCCACCATTCTATTCTCTTCCTCCATGAGATCTGCTTTTTCAGCTCCCACATATGAGTGAGATCATAAGATTTTTGTCTTTCTGGTTCATAAAATATTTCGCTTAACGTAATCACCTTCAGTTCCATCCATGTTGCTGTAAATAAGAGGATTTCATTTATTTATAGCCAAGTGGATATTTCATTGTGTATAAATACCATATTTTACTTATCCATTTATCCACTGATGGACACAAGTTGATTGCATATTTTGGCTAATCAATTGTGTTGCAGTAAACATGGGCATGCAGACATCTCTTTGACATACTGATTTCCTTACTTTTGCATGTGTACCAAGCAGTGGGACTGCTGGATGCTGATTTTTTGAAAAGAAGTTGTATGCCTTGTAATCTTTTATCTCTTGTCATAGGGTCTCACATTGGTCTCAAGATCAAAGAGAAGCACAATGAATGTTGCTGTTTTCCATCTTTGGGGTCTTTTATTATTATCGTTCCTAGGTCTCACACAGAGTGATATAACACAAATACTAGTTATATTTCTTGGATTATTATTCTTAGGAAAATATGCATGCAAATGAAGTGTTGAGATAAAAGTAATCTTAAAAAATTATTTACACAAATACTGTCCCCTGGCTGATATATTTCCATGGAGTGATGGATGAAAATAATCTCTGAATAATAGTTGATCTACAAATTATTTGTTTCATATTTATTCATCCCAAATCTTAAATAGTGAAACTGTTGTGAAATTAATTAAAGACCATGAGAATGCTGCTGAGAAAGTTGGCTAAAATAGTTTGGATGCCATTTTACTGTATCATAAAAATGTTATGTTAAAATAAAAACAAGCTTATAAATTTAGAAATATTTTATTTTAAATTATATTCTAAAATTCTCTGCCTTGACTTT
This sequence comes from Cheracebus regulus, assembly GCA_963574635.1. Classification (NCBI taxonomy): domain Eukaryota; kingdom Metazoa; phylum Chordata; class Mammalia; order Primates; family Pitheciidae; genus Cheracebus; species Cheracebus regulus. Next base: position 142,756 of record CAUYQU010020162.1, read on the forward strand.
ATAATGCCAGATATATTTGCACTGCAGCATAAACAAGCCATGTTCTCATTGGCTTAGCTGTACACTCTGTCATGTAGGGCAGCTTATAATTTTTATTTTGTCCCTCTGACTAATGTTGTAGTACTTAGTGGCTGAGACATAGAATTTGTTTATAACCTTTAACACTGTGTGAAGTTGTTTTTTTCTTTTCTTTTCCTTTTTCTATTTTTTTGCAGAAGCCTCTTCTAATTATAATTTTAAATGATTTCCTTTCACTCACCAAAGCAATTCTATAAAGACAAGAAGACAAGTTAAATTATAAATATTTAAAACATTCAATGATTCTAATCCTTTTGAATATAAGATTTGCCCTTGTCAAGCATTTGCTTAGATGATGTTTGACTGTAAAGATGAATTCAAAACAGCTATAATATATATTGCATGAAATGGTAATTCTCAAACATTTGTATATTCAAGAAATATTTATTAGGTGCCAACTACCTTTCTCAGGTATTAGGAATACCAGCATGAGTAGAGCACAATTCCACTCATAATGACACTTTGTCGATTGTTACAGAAATAAGAATAAAAGAGTGCAATGAGCACAGCAATGACCTGATCTGGGAATGGCCATCTTCACTTGGGTTTCAGGCGTGGCATCATGCCTGGGTTAAGACTTGCTCTTTGTCAGTGTTTGTTTAGTGCTAGTGATACCAGGATTTATATACCCCAAACCTATGTCCTGAAGAAGCCTGGGATCTGAGAAGGAGAGCACACATTCCTAAACACACAGTGGTATGGGGTTATGTACAGGTGGCAATCAGGGCACAGTATGTGTAGTGGAACAGCTAGTACAGACTAGGTAGTTAGGGAAGTTTCCTAGATAAACATTTAAAGCATAAATGTAGCTGATTTTTTTAAAGTGTAAGTTGGAAGTGGAGGGTAAGGACACTCCAGGACGAGTAAATACTATGAGCAAATATGGAGACGTGACATGGAGTGTCTACAGAACTATAAAGTTTTATTTGGCTGGGTCATTGGGAAAGAAAGGAAGGTGAGCTTGTTGAGAGACAGATTTGAAAAAACTGGCAGAGATCAGATCACTGCAGGGTCTTGTGTTCCAGGTTGCAACATACAGACAGCATTCTATGAAAGAGCAGAGGGGAATGGCATTAGACTTTGCCTTGCAAGTCAGTTGAGCTGCCATGGAGGATGGATTAGAAGGATTCCCTTTGGCTTCCAACAAAATAAATAGCTTATATTAAGTAAATTATCTCTTCATAGGAGCAGCTATCTTTTTTCATCATTTCTCTCAGGAGAACAATTTACTTGTACTGAGAATGTGCTGTAATCCATCAGCTGTTGTAGCAATCAATCAGAAATTGTTTATTGAGCTCCTGTTGATGAAAAGTATTTACATGTTATGTGCATATAGAGAAGCCAGATGTCAGCCATCAATGTCTCTAATTCTTCCATCTTTGTGAGGTCTGGCTTACTTACGTCTGTGAAGTCACTACTCATCTCCCTCCCTGCACGCCTCCAGCCCCCTTTCTCCAGCCTTACCAGCCTTCTGTAGTGCTTCAGTCAAATTGGTCTCAGTCCCACCCCAGAGCCCTTGCCTGGCCTAGTTCCTCTGCCCAGAGAGCTTTTCTCCAAAATCTTGAAATGGCTGTCTTCTGAATGATTCAGGTACTAGCTCTTCAGTGAGGTCTTCCTGATTCTGCCGTAGAAACTTTCTCAGCAACTCTCTTGTATCATTACTATTTGTGGTGTTATTGGGTCTTTACTTCAAAGCTTGCATCACTCTCTGAAACTGTCTTATTCAACAACAAGTTCATTTTCTGATTGTCCCTTTTCCTCTTCTCCCTCTGTTTTATCCCGAGTTATGAGGCTCATTCAAGCAGGGACATCCTCTGCCTCATGCACTGCTGTCCTCCAGCGCCTTGAGTGATGTCCAGCATCTAGTCAGCATGCAATGAGTATTTGCTGAATGAATGAATGAATACAAGAATCACACGTTCCCTACCTAGGTTACTCAGTGAGTGTTCACTCCCATAAACAAACAGGTCTAGTAATATGTTTTGCTAAACAAAAGAGGAATCGGCTTCTGGAAATAAATGATGCCACTTTCATGGGATGTAGAAGCAGTCTGCCAATGTTCATCTTAAATACTATGCGTGTGTGTATATATAATATATACTGATATATTGATAGATAGATCTATTACTCCCAGTGCTTCATATATAGGTTCATTGCTATGTTTGATTTCCATAAACACTGTAGGAGGAACAGATGATGTTATTTTTAGATGTCACTTATGAGGAAAGTTGAACCCGAGAAGATGGCTTATGGTCATTAAGGCACTTTATGGTACAGAGTTGTTAAAATCATATCTGTTGAGTTTTAGTCTTTGCACTCACCAGGCTGACTTTTTATAGGCTAATTTGACTCTCAAGTCAATCACAAGCTGAAATGTAAGTGAACATTAGACAAGTAAGGAAAATGGATGAGGTAGACAGAGAAAGAGATGGTCCTTTGGATCCCATGTAACATATAGATACGTAAGACTTCTAGAGCATTACCCAGTTTCTTCTCAAAAACATTTAACATCCCATGTGAGACTCTTTATTGTATTATTTGTGGCTGGTTCAGTCCTCCCATTTGCATACTTTTGGTTCCAGAATGGGTCAGAACTCTTCACTGGAAGATAAAATGATCTGCAGAAAGAAGGGCTTCAGTCGAATGCACACCCTGTGCTGGACACACAGCATGTGGCAGTCAGGTAGAATACTTTTTGGCAGAAAGGAAAATGAATCTGCCACAGTAGTGTTCATTGACTGAGAGCTTAATCATTCATTAAAGGGAGAAACTAAAATTTTAAAGCCTGTTTACACAGGGATCATCAGGCAGCAGTATTTTAAAGGAGTTAGAATATGACACAATTACAGAAGTCTTTTCTTGCTGGAAGGAAATACCTTGAAATAGTAGTAAGTTTGTGTTATGGTTTGGTTATGGTTTGAGTTTTGAGTATAGGAGAAATATAAAAAGAGAATAATTATGAAAAAAATTCCTCCGCAACTTGAGAAATAAAGTTTTTCTTAAGAAATTATACACATAACACACATACACACACGTAATAACTATAATACACAGTTACGGATTGCTTAACACCAAAGAAATGTACTGAGAAATACATCCCTGGCTGATTTTGTCAGCAAACATCACAGAGTGTGCTTCAGCAAAACGAGATGGTATAATCTACAATACACCTAGGCTATATGGTATAACCTAATGTTCCTAGGTTGCAAACCTGTATAGCATGTTACGGTACTGATACCATTAGCAGTTGTAACACAGTGATATTATTTACATGATAGGAATTTTTCAGCTACATTTTAATCTTATGGGACCACTGTTGTTAATGTGACTCATTAATGACTAAAATGTCTTCATGTGGATCATGACTATAGCATAATAATATATAATATAATACAGTATAATAAAATATAGATTAAAATAGTCTTAGAACACAAAATTAAATCCATGGATCAGGTTTACCTCATATATTATGTACTTTTAAGTGTGAGATTTAAATACTGGACAGTATTAAGAAAAATAGAAAATAACTTTGCTGTACTGAAAAAAGTCACATAGAGGCTACCAAGTATATTATAAAATTAAGACTGATTTAAAGAATACTATAATTTTGCACTTTAAAATCTATTTCCCTTTACCATACAAAATTGTACAAGAAGAATTAAAAAGTAAGAAGCATCTGTTGCTTCAAAAAGCAATCAGAAAGTTAAACAAATGATGCATGATAAAGAAGAATGCATTTTATTAGGTTAGAGTTGGAAATAGTGAAGAGGATCTATCTTTTAGCATTTTTTTCCTTGAAAATAAATGGTTAAATGTTATTCTTCTTGATCAATGTCTATTTGGGGCACCCACAAATCAATCTTTTAAATAACATCCAATGAAGAAATGTTTTCTTTCATCTCGTGAGTTCTATAGTATTGGTACCAGACAATTCCAGACAATTTGTGTTTGTTTTTAAAGCTTTCAATGAAGGGATGCTTGAGCAAACTCATCCATATTTTATTCTGGTTTATTTCTTGTTTGGCAGCTTTGATTTTGGATCAGGTTGTTCTGGGTAATGGATTCAGTAATTCAACTGTGTGGAATAGTGACAGTCTCTGCTTCTTCCTGGTGCAAAATTACTTTTGCATCAACCTAATAGGTGGCTTTTCCTACTTACTTTCCCTTCCATACCTCTGTAAAATGCTTTTCTTTACTGCTCACTTATGTGAGTTTTCTTACTAAACTTCCTCAATTTGATTTAGGTTTAGGATTTAATAACTGAATAAGCTGTAGAAGATCAAATTATACTTGCAAATTTGTGACAGGCTTCTGTATCCTATTCAAGCCAATCAATTAACTGTGCAGCTAGTAAATTGTGGTTTGATAGGAACTCCTAATAACTGCAACTACCATTTAGAAACAGTTGTGTGTGGCTTAAGGGGCTAAGTGTTGTCCATGCATGGGAATGTTAGATTTGCCACACAAACCTATGGGTTCATTACAATGGTTATCATTCTTATTTTATGGATGGAGGAATTGAAGTTTAGAAAGGCTAAGAGAATTGCCCAAGGATAATCAGCTAGTAAATAGTGGCTTGCCTACAGAAAACACGTTAGAAACTCATGCTAGCCTTAAAGCGTAAATGATATGGTTTGGCTGTGTCCCCACAGAAATGTCCTGAATTGTAGTTCCCATAATCCCTCTATGTCATGGGAGGGGTCTGCTGGGAGGGAATTGAATCATGGATGCAGTTACCCTCCATGATTCCTTATACATATCAATATGTATAAGGGGGAGGAGAGTAAACTAGGCAATTAGTCACTGCCTCCCTGCCATCTTTGTCTCCTTTCCAGAGATCATTCACTAAATTTTGTATGGATAGTAAATGCTGTTGATTAATCAGTTGATGTACATATGGGTATATATCCATATATGCTCAATATGTACATCCATATATAAATATATGTATTTTCCATATCTATATGTTTCCTATGGAAAAAAATATGTAAAACACATAGATATGGAAAATAAATATATTTATCTATATTTTCCTTATATATTGAAAGTACAAATATTTTTTATATTTTTATTTTTTATATATATGGGAAAATATATATAAAATTTATCATACATTTGCCCAATTTTTTTCATATATATGGAAATATATTTTTCCATATATATAAAGAATAAAAATATATTTTTATATCTATGGAAAATAATATATTTTTATTTTTTATATATATGGAAATATATTTTTCCATATATATGAATATAAAAATAAATATATTTTTATTTTTTATACATATGGAAAAATATATTTCCATATATATGAAAAAATACTGGGCAAATGTATGATAAATTAAAAAACTGCCTGGATTTGTTTTTACAGTTATTAATAAGAACTGAAAGAGAAAAGAAGTTTATAAAGATTTAATGTGGTATTTATAAGAACCAGGACAGACACTATCACAAAGACCGGAGTAGGAGATGAATAAATTGGACAGGAGTAAAATTCGTGATGGGCTAATGTTTTAGCATCAAAAACATAGAATGTTCATTCACAAAGATCATCTATAAAATGGTACGTTATGGTAGAAAAATGGAGCTTGAAATGACCTCAGAAATGATTAGTTCCAATTATTCCTTGTCTTGATGCTGTGACTGTGGAGTGGAGAGATGTGCGATTTTCTCAGGGTCAGCGATTACCTGTGAGTTCTTGAGTACCCTCATACAATTTTCTTTATCTTATTATTTTCAGAACTTCTTATATTTGTGTTTTAGATATGTGTTTCATATGCATGGAGAGATTCAAACAGTTATTTTTAAGAGTCACTGACTTCTAAAATTTTTTGCCTTTAAATGAAAATATAAAAGCATATTTCTTTCATCTGAATTTGCTCTTTAGACATTCTTTCACTTATCAACAGAGGCTGTTTCCAAAAATAAAACATAAGAAAGAGGGGCTTGAATTTAAGATCACTAGGCCAACTATTCTCTCTTTCTAAAAATACATCTTGTCTTATTTTGCATACTAATCTTCACTGAAGACAGGTGCTAATTTTTAAAGGAGCTGCACTAAGTGAAATCCACACACCTGGCCATTCCTTTTTTTATGAGGCTTGTTATAAAAGTTTCTGCTTTAATTTCCATCTTTTTCTGGGGTTTTTTTTTTCTCTTGAGAACTCATGATGCAATAATTATATTCCATTTATCCCCTCATTCATTTCAAATGCAATATTTACTTTCAGATTTTTCATATCTATATGTCCTTGCATTATAATCTGGTTAAATATAAGTGATATCAAATTTAGTCTTTAAGCCTAATGAATGAAATTTAGCTAAAAGTTGGAGTTTTTACTCTGGATTGTTGGGTTTGTTGAGAGTAGGAGCAAGTGACATTAGTTTACAAAGATAGTTGGAGACAGGATGAGGAGGTCAGTAAAGGATAGAAGATAATGAAAGGGAAAGTAAGAGAGGCTCAGTAGTTCTGGAGAATGCCCATTCAGGGAAAATACAGAGGTTGGGAGAGTTATTAGGGAGGTGAGTTCCTTAGGAAAGGGAGAGAGGGGAAGACAGAAGAGAGTAGGAAAAAAAACTGAAAGGGCTCTCTACAGATACCAGCCAAGGGCAGCACCTTCATGCCCATACTCTTTTACATTTCTTTCCTCAGAAACCAGAATTCAGAAGCCTCACACGGGAGTTGAATAACCCAAGGATGAAAAGGCAGAGACGAACCAGTCAAATATATGTGTGTATGGATGGATGGATGGATAGAAAGAAGGACAGATAGATAGACATATCTGGAGACGGATACAGAGATAGATATAGTATTTGCCACTAGAGCATTTAAAATGCTTATATCCTATTACAGACACTTATAATACACTGATGTGGTACATTAAACTCATTTTAAATTAAATAGCAGATGCAAAGGTGTTTTGTCAGCCAACATCTTTGTTAACACAATAGTTATAATTTATTAACATATAAATTTTAAATTTTGTAGACTATGAAATGGGGAGGATGAAAACACGGATCATTGTAATTTTGAAACCTGTAGGAGTTTTATTTTTTCTAAAATTTTGAAGGGGAGATTGAAGAAGACAGAGAGACAGAGACACAGAGACAGACAGACAAGAGGCTGTGGCATGAGAGAGAATTCTGTGGCTAAATTGATGCTTTTCTGTTTGTCTTTGCAAAATAAAAACTCATGAAATATTTCTCATTTCTAGCTATATATATGTAAAATATATATATTATTATTAAATCTGTAATATTTAATATTAGAATTCATCTCACTTGATGCAGATTTTACATATATATTTACATTTTACATATATATATTTATGTAAAAAATATATATATTTATATATATATATGTAAAATCTACATCAAGTGAGATGAATTCTCTCTCGGTTTGATTTCAGCAAGGATATGTAGAGGCTTATCATAAAACTAATCATTTTGCTACTTGAGGTCTCGGCAAGCCTGTGCATGACTAGTCAATGTGATTGGCCAGCCAGGTGATTTTCAGGAGTGAGTCCTGCTGCACGTCCTGGTTGTTTATGCCTCCCTCTGTAATAATAAGCTCTAGAGAGGGACTTATTCTCTGAAATCTGCATATTTGGTAAACTCAGTGGCATTGTTTCTGCTGTGTTTACCAAATTTTGGAATTAATTTTCTCATAATTTAACAAACTAAAAATCTAAACTAAGATGATCATTTAGCTGCTGTCATAAAAGATAATTTTCTCCATTTACAATATAACTCATTCTTATAGTTTTATAGTCTCAGAGTCTGTTCCTCATTTGTAAAATAATGGGAGCCACCCCTACACGGACAGGAGACATGGACATAAGTCTTCAACCCATGTCTCTAGTATAGCAAGTACAATCTTGGCAGGTGTTATTATTACTTATGCATTAAAACTATTTGAAGTCTGGGAAACAGAGTAGGACCTCTCCTCTATTAAAAATAAAAATAAAAAAACATTAGGTGTGGTGGGTTAAGCCTGTAGTTCTAGCTACTGGGAGGCTGAGTTGGGAGGATTACTTGAGCCTGTGAGGGAGTGCAGCCTGGCTAAAAGAGGGAAACCCTGTCTCAAATACATAAATAAAATTATATTTGAAACTACAATAAAAGAATAAGGAAAAAAAACTGTTTTTCCAACGTAAGATAGTATTTCCAAAAGACTACTATATTTACACATTTATGTCCATAGATTAAAAAGGCTAGAAGATTTTAGTTCAGTTACCTAGGTAGCTGTCCCCAGCTGCATAATTTAGTTGGAATTAGGAAATTGCCAAAAATCTCCTTCTCAGTTTTCAGTGATATGATTCTATGCCATAGAGAACAATATCATTCATTCTTTATACATATTTAGAAGTAGATCTCAGATTTTGTTCGGTCATGTCCACCTGCATAAATATGTGTACAGTGGGTGAGGACAGAATGATGTATTAATGATTACTGCTTTATTAGTATTACTTTTACAAATAGCATCTTCGAGTTAATTGTCAAATAAATGAAGATGATGTGTTGTCACTAGTATAAATATGCACATTTCATAATGTTGACTTGGCCTTTAATTATAGGCCTAGAAATTTTTCTTCTTTAGTGCACATTAATCTCATGAAATTTAATTCAGCTCCAAACACGGCATTATGTGGATATGGGAGTACAAGACATGGGTAAGAAAGTGGGAAGTACAACTTCTTCTAAATAAAGTTTTATGTACCAGAGAACAATCTGTAAGTGCACTGTCACTACAATAACAGAAAGACATGCCCTAAAAGATAAGAAATTTAACTGGGGAGCAGGTAGGTGAGAAAAAGATGAACATTGCCTCTTAATTCCTGGTTAAATATATGTGTCACAGAACCACTTTGATGTCTAGATGCGATGATTATTAAAAATTGCCCAGATTTTAAAAATAAATTATGTTGAAGTGTAAACATGAATAAAATTTGTGAAAAGTTATGCCATTTGGCATTCCATGTGAAAGTTAAACAGGGCTTTTATTAGTACTATTATTTTGCTTTTAGTAAGATTTACCACTTGACAGTTTTGCTTAAGACAGTGGTTTCTTTCCTGAATTAAAGAAAAAAAGATTGTGACTGAAATCATGTTCGAGTATTATTTAAACTTCTGATAGTCTCTTATTTTAAAAGATCATTGAATATTACCTGAAGCAACTGAAAAACCATGTTACTATTTTATATGCAAAATACTTTGCCCAACTTATTTTAGCTATCTTTTCCATTTGCTAGGTAGTTGTGAGCACATTGAATCAAAACACCTTTTAATAATGTGAAACATTTTATAAAATGTAAAAATGATAAAGCATTTCTCACACGTATCTGTGACATGAAAGAAGAAGTAGTAATGGGTACACTGTCTTGATTGAAAACCTATTAACTAATAATTTTGCCAGTGGCCTCAGTTTCCAACTGAGGTGCTAACAGCAAGAGATCCATTAGTGTATCACTTGGCATTCTCCTTGAAGGAAATAATGAGATAAATGGTTGCCCTAGTGAAAGCAAAAGTGGGGATTGGGATAGATAGTATCCATTATGCTAGAAGGACTTTGGATTTGGTCTTAAATCAGGTAACATGCACTGTACAACAGCAAAGTGAGGCAGTCAGAGTGCCATTTAATTTATAACACCAAATGACCAGAACATGCATCTTGCTTTGGGAAGATGTCAACCGTCCATTACAGGGGCACCTGGCCTTCATGGTGGTTCATTAAAAACAAACATTGCACATGTGGTAATCGAGCAGTCATATGAGAGGGAAAGGACTCCGTGTCATTGAAGACAGAGAAGTCTGACCTGTATGATCACCTGTCCATTTTCAGATTTATGAGTGCTTAATTTTATTCTCATTTGATTTATAAATTCCACATAACTTTACCAGTAAATGATAGTAGAATTACTTTGGTCATTATTGTTTTAAATTTTTATTTTGATTTTCTAGTTTCAAGGCAGAAGAAACCTTTACAGTGCATTCCTGTTGTCCAATGAGTTCAGTTTCAGGGGGACTCAGAGGTGATGGCTGCTATCAGTCAGGTTTAAGGCAAATTAAGCAAACCTACGGAAGTATTTGTATTGAATGAAGTCAAATTTGTACTTTCTCTCTGGAAAGCAGAACACTGATAATTTTAATAATAATGTATGGGACGACAATGTGGAAAATAGGGTCCACCATTGCAGTTCTTCCTCTGTTTGACTTTTTGTTCCAAGTAATCTTTTAAGTGACATATTTTAAGCCATAAGTGTGGGCTTTAAAATATACCTTTTATAGGAAATTGCACTTCTAGGCTTATAGCAAAGAATATGCCCCAGTCACTGACACCCATGCTGCTTTCATGCAGAGAAAATACAGGTACAGAAGGAGTTCCCATTAAGGTTTCAGTAGCACCCATTGAAACAGCCATCCTCTCACCCACGGTGAATAACACTGAAAAGAACATGACTTTCTGTTAATTCATGGACTCCATTGTGGGCTTTTCTAATAATAATCATAAGGAGAACAAAGCCTCAAGAAATCTGTTCTCTTTAATAACACAGGATCTGATAAATTAGTATGATAGGATCAAGCTGGTGCTGTACTTCATCTCACAAGGTACTCATTTTCTTTCATAAGTTTTTTTGAAAAATCACACTCTAATTCCCATATATTATTTCCTGTGAGAAATAACAACATTTTCTATGTAATTAAAACCTTCCTGAGTTCACTGGAACATAGAGTGACATCTAAGTCAACTGGATTAGCAGTATTTCCACAAGGCACAAAAATCACCTTAGTCTACAGGATTTGATTCGATTTTTGTGTACTATGCCATTTTGAAATTGACTCATTTTTGAGAATTGCTCCTTGCATAATGTCCTAAAGAAGAATGAGGAACAAGGTGCCACTTTGAAATTGAGTTCAGCTTTTCAAATTCATCATTGCAGTATGTGGTGGAGAAGAATAAAATATAAAAATATTCTTTATGTATTTCTGTTTATTGTGATGGAATATGCACATACAGCTGACCAACTTTACCATTTTTAAGTGGATAGTTCAGTGGTAATGAGTACATTTAGGTCATCATCCCCTTCATGTCTCCTCCTCCCACCCCTTCCCTTCCTCTGGGAACCACCAACCTGCTCCCAACCTGTGGAGGTCCACGTTCTTAGCTTCCAGTATGAGTGGGAACACGTGATATTTGTTTTTCTGTGCCTGGCTTATTTCACTTATCACAATGACATCCAGTTTCTTCCAAGGAAATAGAGATTATTATTGCTGCAGATGACAAGATTTTATTATTTTTTAATTGCCATGTAATATTCCATTGTATATATTTACACATTGCCATCATCCATTCATCCATTGATGGCCGTTTAGGTTGATACCATATTTTGGCTATTGTGAATAGTGCTCCAAAAGACACAGGAGTGCAGATAGCTTTTTATCCATTGATTTCCTTTCTTTTGGACATATACCCAGTAGTGGAATTGCTGGATCATATGGTAGTTCTATTTCTAGTTTCTTGAGGAACTTTCATACTGTTCTCTACAGCGGCTATACTAATTTGCATTTCCGCCAACTGCATATGAGGGTTTCCCTTAACCACTATTTCATTGTAGATCTTTCTGCTTGTTTTTACTTTTCAGTTATAAATGATAATGCCAGGAACCATTCTTCATATAACTCTTACAGAGTGTGCATGATTATGACAGACTTCTAAAGGTGGTAACTCAGTAAAGTTTTTGAAGGCTTTGACATAGATGTCACCTCATCAGTTATTAATGAAATCTATTAATCATAGCCAATATTTTCCAATCTTATGTTGTGCATAAGATTAACAAGTTAGAAACACCTTTCATAATCTACATCACGAATACTTCTTTTAAAATAAGCATTATTGAGCCAAGCAAATGCCCTCCGTGTTCAGTGAATAACTAAAATTTTTCTGCTTTGAATATGGAACCCCTCATGTATCATTCATGCACTAAATTGACTAAGCTAGTGTCTACATTGCCAAAACAACCTGTCAGTTCAGAGAAAATAATCCGTCAAAACAGTTATTTAGTGTCAGGTAGAAATGAATTTTCACTTTTCAACATGTTTTGTTGGTGTCGTGTAGCTCCAGTCTAGAAAGCTTATTAATTCTAGAAATATCATCCTTTTGGGGATACTATAAAGTTCTCCTGGCCTGGAAGATAAACTAAAGGCTATATGAGGGAATGGTAAAGATGAAATGAACATTGGGATCAAATGGGTATTGGAGCAAATAAGATCTTATAATTTATTTTTCAAGCATGTAATTCATAAATTTTGATCTTCTAGAAACATTTTGTTTAGACTTTTGGTGCCTCACATAAAATGCAGCACTAACATATGTAGACATGAAAGATGAGAAATCAGTTTTTCAATGTCCCTAAGATACTTTTTGACATGCTCCTTTTGACATGCTCTGGTAAAGGACTCCTTAAATAGTAACTTCTATGTTAAATAGTTTTATCACTTAAGACATAGCTAATAATTTATAGTAGGTAGTTTATCTCTTTGTGCCGTTTTCTGCTAAGTGCGAGAAAGTCAACATCTTTCTTAACCATTAAGGAGCTTTACATTTAGCCCCTTTTATCAAAAATATCGAACCACATTTCAGTTTTTTCAAGTAGATTGCCTGTGGGTGGAGATGAATCTAGTGCTGTGTACGCATAAAGCTGCAAGTAGAGATAGACTAAGATCAAAATATCAGGGGCTAGCGGAAATTTAATCTCCAAAGGCAAGAAAAAGTGGTACTCTGTGTGTAAGTTCTGTGTCTGCCCACAAGGGGTGCTAATTCTTCAGCCCAAATAGGGGCCACAGTAGACAGTTAAGACTCATATTCATAAAGTTAGATGAATGTGTGCTAAAAAAGCCATGGGTTATGCAGAATAAAATGGTGCATAAGAATAGAGATTTGGAAATGTCTATAGGTTAGGACATTTGAGTGATTTACTTTTTCTTCTGGTCTGACAAATGCAACTTAGTGTTTTCTTCCAAGATTTTGAGCATGAGCATCTTTTTCATAATCTCATATCTCTTTCCTCACCCCCCTCCTTTATTAGGAAGGTAAGCAACCATTATTGGCTGTTGAGAAAGCAGTGGAAGAGCTTCACAATGCAATGAGGAATTGAGTGGTATTGGTAGCTACCTGTCAAAGGCCATCAATATGTATACATCAAACTACATTTTAATTATGTCTGTTTTTATAATTCACTATTCAGAAGTTTCACAGCAAAAATTTGAAAGAACCCAACATTGTTATATAAACATCTATATGTTGAAGTGCTCTGCAGCTATTAAAAATCATGGGAAATTCTCTGTGTTAACTAGGGAGATCTCAGGATACATTAAACTTAAAAACATGCAGAGCGATGTGTCCAGTATGCTGTCTTTTATGTAATGAAGAGGAAAACTGTGTGTGTGTGTGTGTGTGCACGCGCACGTGTGTGTGTGTGATGTGTGTTGGGATGTGTGTAAGACAGACATTCAGGAGGGAACACACTACAGCTGTGGGAGGTAAGGATGGGTTGGTGGGAAGACTGATATCAACAGAAGTTTTATAGTAGAAGCAAATCTTTTCAATCTATAATTTATTAAATCATTTTGATTTCTAAGCCATATGACTGAATTACCATTCAAAATAGTAAATTTTACTTTAAAAAGTGAAGCTTTATGCCGTCTTTAAGAAATCTGTATTTTCCATCTCAAAACTCACAATAATTTGCCTAAAACATATTATAGAGGATGACATCCTGTGGTTCTTTCCAGAACTACAGATTAAGGAGTTTCTGATTTCTTAAGAATTTTTACCAGAACTTCAGTATACAGTGGAAGGGAAGAGTTAATTTAAAAAAAAATGAATTTTAAGAGCTCTTACATTTGTCTCAGGTTTTTCCCATCCTTACTCCCCACTATTTACATGTAACATTGTGCTTACCTTTGTGTAAACCACACTATGGCTTAGTAGAAAACCATTAGTTACAAAGTCAGAAGAACAGCGAATACTCCCTCTACCATTTTCTTGTGCATAGGTAGCTTTGGATAACTCATTAACATTTCTGAGCCTCAGTTGCCTTGTTTGTAAAATGAGGATGATTTTTCCTCCATTTGAGTTGTTCTCCATCAGGAAATTAATGCCATAATATTTCAATACATTTTACCAGTGTTAAAGTACTGTGCAAATGGGAGCTGATGGTACTGTTATTATTTTATCAGACAACTGGGATGCAGTGATGCTTCAGTCAGGTCTGTGTTTTGACATACATATCTCTGTATACACTTTCATCCACTGTCTTGCTGCAAAATGCTTTTGTGTGTTATTTTCTCTCCATCTAGAAAATAATTCCTTATTGTTTAGGTCAAAGCAGTTTCTTTTATCCCATGAATAAGTATAATCTTGTTCAGGAAGACTTTCCTCGTTATTGTTTTCTAAATGTGCCCATTTCATTTGCTTAATTAATATACATGAAGTGACCATTTTAGATTTCTTGAGAGATGTCGAAAGAGCACAGGAGGTCAGTCCCACCTCACTCCCCTTAGTTCACAGCGAAGAATCCAAATCTCTGCATTTCTACAGATAATTTGTACAATTCCCTTCAACTATGCATATAACAGAAAGAAGCAATAGTACCCGTGACACGTTTACTTATATTTCATATAAGATTTTGGGATATTTCTGACTTTAAAATTCCTAGGCATCCTAAACATTTTCAAGAGAAACTTAAAAGATATGGCTCAGAGGGAGTGTTTTTTTTTCTTTTGATTTCTTTACTCTGTTTCCAAGCCTGGAAATGCTTTGATTTTTCTAGTCATGTAACAGTCACCTTTAATAACCTAATCACCAAGAAAAACAATATTTCCATGAGAAAAATTCATGTTAGGCAAATAGGTGCTTGATATTAGAAAACTTAACATTGCCATTAATAAAAGACATGTGCACACATGTATCTACAATTATTTCATTCTTAAGTAGTATTAATAATATCAGAAAATATTTATTAACTTAAGATAATAGTGAAACATTCTTACTGTCCTTGAAATATGCTAACTAGTTAATAATGGACTGCAGTGTTGACGCTGTAATTTAGGATGGGAAAAATGTGATGGAGTTGCTACAAGAGTTAAGCAGTCAGAATGTAACTACTAACTGGAAGTTCATCTGGAACACCACATACCTTCCATCAACAGCAAAACTTTCCAGATCATGAGTCAGTCTGATCTAATTACATGTTCTACTTGGCAGAATGAAGCTCCCAAGGACTACTTGTCACTTGCATGCTGGACTTGACTTCCTAATAAGCCTAGTACCATGAATAATATGAAGATGTGGGTAGCATGCCTCCTTGCCTACTGAAGTACACACTCTCTCTCTCTCTCTCTCACACACACACACACACACACACACACACACACACACACACACACACAGTAGAAATGATTACTTCTAGTACTAAGGTTTAAAATTTCTCTTCAAATAAACCAAATGCATTTGGCAAAATTAGAAAGGGCCAGGGGATAGTGATTAATTGAGATGAGGAGACGCGTTAAGTTAGAATGGCCGGACACCACCCTCATGGTCTCCCTGCACAGTAATTTCAGACTTCTCTGTCACATAATCCAATGGGAATGAAATATGAAAGACAAGTGTGGTGGAAGTGGAAACACAATATTTAGGCCCATGTGTATCTGGCATGTGTTGGTTGTTTTTGTGTACTAAATATGTACAGTGATTGCCATTTCTATCCTAACTGGCCAAAGAGTGGTGGAATAGAGTGTGGGAGTTCAGTCACATGATGGTCCCTGACAATAGGGAGCAAAGGTGCCAGAGTTCTCACTGCTGGGACAAGTCATTTTGGTGTAACAGTATCAGACACCTCTGCCCAATCTCCAGAGAATCCAGCCATGGGGAAGACGTCCCCTGGTGGGTAAGGGAGAGACAGAGTCCAGCTGGTTAAGCATCCTGTTAAAGATTTGTGAACATCTAATTATATAATTGCAAGACCTTTTCTGTTCCTCAGAATTTTCAAATGACACACACAATTAAATATTATACTGTATCATTCCAATGATAGCATGTTATTCTCTGCATAAATTATTAGTGTTTGATGGGCCTCTTTGTGACTCAGGTGTTGATAACTTTAAATAACAGGGGTATTTCCCCTCATCTGAATCACCATCATTCTTTTGAAATCTCTTCTCTGGCTCACCATCAAATTGTGGTTCTGATGTGGATGTTTGGACTTCAATAATAAGCTTCCTGAAGGCTAAGCATTGGCATTATCTTTTTCTTCTCCTAGGGAAGAATTTTTTTTTTAAATTTTGGAACAGGTTTCAAACATCAGAATTAGGGATTGTTCAGTTTAAAAGGCTCAATAAAACCCAATTGGAAAACACCAGAAAAAAATTGTTCAATTAATATGTTACAGATTACATAATAATGAACACACAAAAAAGAGGACACCTGTTTCTTTCCACCCCTAATTTATTCATAAGGGAAATTTGACAGACAGGATGTCCACACATTCCAGCTTTTAAAATTTTTATATTGGCCTTTTCTGAAAAAATAAAAAGCTTCAGTTTCTGTTTTTTGGCTAAATCTTATACAACATGATTACATTAGAGTCTAAAAACTGTACACACCAAGAATAAGCAGACCTACATTCTTGTCGTAGTTCTGCTATTAGCTAGTTGTGCAACTTGAAGAAGTTACTCAGCTTCTTTCAAGTCACAGGTTTGATGATTTCTAAGTACCTCCAGTTTGAACAGTCTGTGTTCTTCTCTAAAAATTCAGTTTGTTAGATGATTGATGTTTTTACAATCTTTACAAATTCAAGTTTTGTAATAGAGTGCACATTTGACCATAATCTAATAAAGAAAAATGCGATGTAAAATTTGATTTACATTCTCAGGCAGCCCTGTCTGAGTTGTCTGATATCAAGCTATATTCCTTCTGAAATTCCCGCTGATTACCAGGGTATCATGAAGCCGTGGCTATGCTGCAAGGCAATGAGATACTTTATGATGGGATTTCTCTCCAAATCAATACAAATTCTTGATTTATGAAAGGCTGCTTATCACGACCACAGGTCAGTTCATTTTCATCCTCTCTCTACACATCTTGACTGTTTCACTGCCTGAGTGCTTTTACTCTAACAGGGGATAGAAAAGAGGACTCCTCACATCTTAACCTATCTGAGCACATCAGCATAACCTCTTCATGTCTCTGGAACAGAAGACGTTGGTAATATTCTAGACATGTACCTCCTTAGTAAGCTGTCCACTAGACACAAGGACTATTGCCATTTAAATAAATGAAAGTAAAAGTTCTATTCTTCCTTCACAGTAGTCACAATGCAAGTGCTTGGTAGCCACATGTGGCTGGTGGCTGCCGTGGTGCACAGCACAAATAGAGAACATTTCCATCATCACAGTAAGTTCTGGGCAACAGTATTGTTCCTGATATCGGATGGTGACTATCTCCTAGAGTAGCAACAGTAGGAATAAAGAGGTTTGGGCAGACGTAAGAAATATAAAGCAATACGTCATTTAGCTTTTGCTATCGTTACTGCATCTTAGCCCATCTTCAAACTGTCAGTCTGTTTCCTTTCCACCCCTACAGACCAAGCCTCCATCTTCCCCTGACCCTCAGTCCATCCCTGATATTCCTCCTATCCCTAAATGACACTGCCACCTAAAGAGTGGTCAGAGTGCTTCATTCCTTCATTTCCTTCACAGTCTTCTCCCTCCTATCCCTGACACATACAAATTCTCCAAAATGAATCTCAAATTCAGCCACCCTTCACCTTCACTCCCGGCTGGCATCCTGGTCTGGCCACTGCCATCTCGCTAACCTGGAGAGCTTCAAAGCTTTCAAAGTGGTCTCCTGTCTTTCAGTCTTTCTGAGTCTCATTCATTTTCCACACAATGGCCAAATAGTCTTTTTAAGGTAAAAATTAGGATATATCTTCTATTGAAAACTCAAGGGTCTTTCCTTTACACTTGCGATAAAACCCAAATACACCCAATACTCCAGCCCCATCTCCCTCTGCAACCTCCTCCCCTTGCTCACAACACTGCAGCCATAGTGAAATTCTACCAAGTCCAGTTTATAGCAATCTCTTTCCTGCTTTGAACAGTTCCTCTCTGCAGTTTCCTTTGCTTTCTCTAGGAGTGTTTTGCCCACACTGTGAATGGCTGGTTTCTTCTGGTTTCTTCCTGTCTCAGCTGAAATCTCCTTTTTTCAACTGGGTTTTTCCTGACAGCCTTGCTTACGACCCTCCTTTATTTTCCATCTCGGTGCCCTGTTTATATGCTCCACAGCACTTAGCCTGATCTGTCAATAGCTTTAAATGCATTTTTGTTCTTTTTCTAATTATTAGCTACATGAGAGCAGGTAGCATGCTTATTTTATTCATTGTGGAATATCTCAATAAATACGTGTTTCATGAAAAAAATAAGTAAATGAATAAAATATGTTTGTCAGTTTAGTTTACTTCCAAGAATGACATAAAGCAAAATTTCAACAAGGGAAAGTGATCACATGTATCTGGAGTGTGTCAGTTATTCAGAGTGGTGATTTATGGTCGATTGGGTGAGCATGGAAATACCGATAACTCAGGGGCCTGTAGAAATGCTAAAGAGAATCATGAAGGAGAAGGAAAGGGAAAAATTGCCAGCACCCCTGAAAACAGTGAGTTCCTCATTGTTTTCCTCTCTGCCTGCCTTCTTTGCTCTTGTCCTGCCCCTGCTGCTTTATCCACCAGCCTTTCCCACCTTATCCTATTGCTTTCACGCAGCCGGTGGCTTTCTACTTATTCCGCGTCTTTTCAACCCACTGATATCCCCCAAGCTGCTTCTTTGTAACTCTTCTCCACTGAGTTATTTCTGATGGGTCATTCACCATCCACTGCAGGGATGGTCAGACATTTTTTTATTTTTGAGAATGGATTTTTCTCATCTCACATAGAGGTATATAGGATCAAAATCTTCAATAAGCTTCTTTAAGTGGTTAAGTAAATAACGTGCATAGGAAGCATGTTGTTCTTCTTTATTGATGCAAAAAGAAAAAAGCCAAACATAGAATCTTTTGGTAGATTGATTGTCACTAATGATTCTCTGATAAGAGAGTTGAATGCAATCAATAGATTATACATTAAACGATACCTTTAATCAGAGCTCTCCCTCTCCCATTCCCTTTTCACTAAACAGGGCCCATATCCTAGAGAATGCCCAACTTGCTTCCTAAGATGGATACCAGATTTGTATTTTAAAACATTTTTATGGTTCAATTCTAAAGGATATGAATATGCTCAAATTTAAAGATGCAAATGCCTAATTTATTTGGATGATTAAATCCCAGACAGATTGAAGGTATCTGTCACAAATTTAGCTTGTTAAATGTGCATCTATTTATATTACTGGAGAAACACCATTTTGTATAAACCCTGCCTTTTTTTTTTAGATGGAGTCTCGCTCTGTTGCCAGGCTGGAATGCAGTGACACGATTTTGGCTCACTGCAACCTCCGCCTCCTGGGTTCAAGTGATTCTCCTCCCTCAGCCTCCCTAGTAGCTGAGACTACAGGTGCATGCCATCATGCCCAACTATTTTTTATATTTTTAGTAGAGACAGGGTTTCAGCATGTTGGCCAGGATGGTCTTGATCTCTTAACCTCATGATCTGCCCACCTCAACCTCCCAAAGTGCTGTGATTACAGGAGTGAGCCACGGCGCCTGTCAACCCTGGAATTTTTGTATTGAAAAGAATTATTTGTAGTCATTATGCTTTGTATTATATATGGAAAATTTGCTCTATAAGAGATTTTTATTTTTCTTTACCTAGCTGTTATTTCTGTATTATAATCCACAGATACCATTGATTGCAAATAGAGCTTTACTGTCATCCAGGAGCAGGTGGAAACAGCAAGACATTTTGGAGTTGGTTTTTTGCTAGCCATGCTCACTGCACTGTGGGGCGAGGAGTCCTGGGCTGCATGGGGACTGACTTGTCCTTTTACTTCTATCAATGTTCAGATGACCTCAAAGCACTGTGTGTCTTCCATATGTCAGCTTGTCTGGCATTTGTTCTACAAAGGATGGATGAAATAGCAGCTACTGACATTTGCTTTGGACTAAAAGAAGGATGAGTAAGGATCTTGTTATCTGAATTCAATCTTGTAGCTGGTATATTTGCAGGAGGCTTTCCTGGTTTCTGTTTTAAAACCAAATCTGTATTTTGTTTTCAGTTTTAACACATTTCCATCAAAAAGACCACATATATGGTTTTGAAATAGACACTAAAAAATAAATTCTGCTCACAATGTATATTGTAAAAGAAAACCCCAAACACTTAGCCCTTATTAAACTGACAAATGTCCTTGAGTTATTACGGAATGTGACGGGATTTCTGTGTGAGGGCAAAGTTCTTACAAAGAATAGGCTAATTGTTAACAAAGCGCTTTAAAAGAGATTAACTAGAGATCAGTGCCCACTTTAAACTTAAACACTGTGTGTGTTGGAATTTTAATCTTAACATTTAAATTTTCATTTTCAATGATAAACTTTTATTTTTAACTTTTAAATAGCTGTTTCTTTTCCAGGAAGTTTCCATCTTATTTATGCAGGTATTAATTTCATGTCTTATTTATCTTCAGCAATAGCTTAGGAGTTACGTAAGACAGGTGGTGTCATTTATTGCATATCTTGTGTGAGACAGGAGCTTTAGATACACTTGCTCATTTAATTGTCACAACAGTCCTGGGTAGAGGACATCAGTTTATACACTTGGCAGATTAGGACTTCATAGATTGGGCATTATGGATGTCTAAATTACCATAAGGCTTTTAACTAGCAAAGTTGGGATTTAAACTCATGCCATGGAGACTTACTTTAAGAAACACATTTCTCCAAGCAGATGCTGTATTTCTTCTTGATGAAGATATAAGTGATAATATTTATCAATCTTAGGAGGGTTCATAATTTAACCTAGAAGAATGCCCATCTACATTTAAAGAAAAGATAATCAAGATAATTTCTAAGCATCAAATGACTAGTATGGACCAGTGCACCCCTTCTTTTTTGGATCAGAGCACACAGAGTTTGTATGTACACGGTGTTAATGAGGCTGGTTCAGAAGAAGTGGCTGGCCCAGGGTCTCCACACACTCCAGGTTATGACCTTGCCCTGAAGGTGAAGGAGATCAATATCTTGGCATTCTTTTGGCAATTTCCTGGCCAGTGGTTGACATTGTCATCTTATAGACCATAGGTCCCACCAGAGGTGAAGGGGAGAGAACTATTAGAAACAGAGATGACCTTATGAACGCATGCTGGGTTTGTGAAACAATCATAAGACTTTGACGGGGAGAGTCACAGGGAAAATACTTATGCAAAAGGAAGGCTAAGAGCAAGCGTAAGTGAGCAGACCCACCAACATGGTACTAGGGGCACAGAGAACGGAAAACAGAGGCTAATTGTTATTGAGTACTGTAGACAGAGGACTGTGGCATTAGAGAGGACAAACATGTTCAGAGATGTGATTTTGGTCCCTTCAGAGGAAAAAAAATAAAAATGTATAAAGCGTTAGTTGAACTGAAGGAGGACAATGAAGAGGTCAAGTGTATGTCAACTTATTTTTGTAATGGTGGCTTCATATTCAGGTGTCTATGGTTAGAAGCAAAGAAATGCAGGAAGGGCCAGGCACAGTGGCTAACGCCTGTAATCCCACCATTTTGGGAGGCTGAGTCAGGCAGGTTACCTGAGATCAGGAGTTCGAGACCAACCTGGCCAATGTGATAAAACCCCTAAAACCTCATCCCTACTAAAAATACAAAAATTAACCAGGCATGGTGGCATGAAACTGTAATCCTAGCTACGTTGATAGGATTGGATTTCACTCTGGGTCACAGAATGAGACTCTTTCAAAAAATAAAAGAGAGATAGTGAGGAAGAGCAAGAAAGAAGAACAAGAAAAGGGGAGCGGAGGGGAGGGAGGGAGGGAGGAAGAAACGAAGTACGCTTGTACTCCTAGCTACTTGAGTGGAAGGAAGGGAGGGAAGGAGGGAGGGAGGGAGGGAATTGAAAGAGCAAAGTTTCAAAAAGAGGTGCCTGCATTTTAATATTTCAGAGTAGAAAAGAGAGTATATGTGATCAAAGAAAAAACTCCCATCTTTATCCAGAGAATAGTTGGAATATTTGTTTACTTAATGAAAATTTAAACAGCACTTTTCTATTTTCCCAGCACTTATGATGTTCTAAGGACTTTATAATCATTAACTCATCAAATCTTCATATCAGCCTTAGGCATTGAATTCCATTATTATTCTCATTTTATAGACCCGGAAATGAGGGTAGGGGTTTAGATAACTTGCTTAAGGTCACACAAAGAGCAAGTAAAAGACCCAAGACGCAAACTGTGTCTTCTGCCTTCATAGTAACATCTCAGGATATAGGGAGGCAGACGCAGCCAGCACCTGGCCTATTTAACAAGAACACACATACTTACCAAAAGGCTGGGTGTGGAGAAGCATTTCTTCAATGCTGGGTGATGCCAGAGAAGGCGGCATTATTACGTTGCTTACAATGATCACTTTTAGGTAAGTGAGTAGTATGCGTTTCAAGATTTTTCGATCTTGCTATGATATGAAAGATTTGGAATTTTCTCTGACAAAGGGTCTCGTCCCTATGCCCATACTCAAAGTCATCTAACATCGGGCGTTAAACTCCTCCTCTCAAATCTAATAAGGAGAGTGCAAAAACAAGGAATACTGTAGATGAACACAGTTTAAAACATCTTGAAAAACCTAGGTCAGTACTTACTGTTTCTGTGTATCAGTTTTCCTATCTTTAAAACGGAAATGTTAATAGTGCCTACTGTTCAGGGTTGCTATGAGAACAAACAGGAATAATGAACACAGCACCTGCACAGAACAGTCACTCCATAAGTGTAGATTTTGAGTTTTCTTGTTTCTGCCCAATATGAAATGGGGTTAACATTTTTATTCCTGAGTTCTATGTTGTTTCCAAGAAAACCTATTCCAGTTTGACTTGAAACCTATTTATTCAATAGCTACTTTCTGCTAAGCACTATACTACATTAACTGAAATAACTTATGCTTTAACTGTATTGAATACTTGCAAATAATTATGAGTATGTAGATAAAGTAGTGATTTTTCTGATGTCGCTGGATGGAGTTAGGGCCCAGAAATAAGAAAACGAAGGCAGTTCAAATAAAACGTGGGCTGAAATCTGCAAGAAGAGGTACACAGCTATTTTGTAAAACTTAGACTTTAATTTCAGTCACTCCCTTTTTGACAGTAGATTGGTGGTCATATTCCATTGACTTTGGAGGAGAAATGACAAGTTGAATATCCCACTGTTGGCCAGAGTCTACAGCACCCTCAAGAAAGGCATTCCCCAGCTGGCCTGGAGAGAGAAAGAATTTAGCCAATCAGGGTTGTTGTGGAGGCCGCCTACCTGCCAATTTTCAGCTTTCTTTTCTGTAAAGTCTCCAGTAGTAAGAAAAGATGGAATGACACTGGTCGCCTCTGAGTATAAGACTCTGTCTCTTCGAGATTAAACAAAACAAAATATTTGAAATTTCATCAGGAAAAAGCTCCAAAGTTAGTATTTGTGGGTAAGAAAAAGAAACAGGAAACGAAACATAACTGAAAGTTTGGAAACCTTCCCGGGAGTTTCACCTTTCCCTGTGGTTTGGGTCCTCACCTTTGGTGCCCGTCCCTATGAATTGCCCACTTCCTCCAAGGGAGGCGGGCTCATTTTTCCTTTTTATTTTTTACTGTGGTTGAAAACACGAACAAAACCAACACATACATTTGCCCTCTTTGTTCATCAGCGTTCTCCAAAGAAATGGAGCCAGTAGGCTGTGAATAGAGGTGTATGATCCTATTTGATAGACAGACAGGATCTACAGCAGGCAGGAAAGTCGGTGAGTATTTCTAGCTGGAGTCTCAAGGCCTAAAAATCAGGAGGGCCAATGCCAGTACAAGTGCCGACGGGCTTCAAGCCCACGAAGTGCCAGCATTCCTGCCTGTGTTTAAAAGTTGGAAGGAGCAGTGTCCTACATCATTCTGGGAAGAGGAGCTCTGACTCTGCCTTTCTGTTCCATTGAGATCTTTAACTGATGGCACAAGGCCCACCCACAGCAGGGAGGGCCATCTGCTCTACTCATCCTCCCAATTCCAGTGCTAGTCTCATCCAGAAACATTCTCACAGACCCACTGGAACAATGAGGGACCAGGAGTCTGGGCACCCCATGGGCCAGGCAAGCTGACTTATAAAACAAACAGTCACACCCTCAATCATGTTTAAGTGTATATTGCAGCATTGGTAACTATATGCACATAGTCATACAACAGATCTCTAGAACTTTTTTATCTTGTATGACTGAAGCTCTACACCCACTGAAGAGCAACTCTACTTTTTTTCCTCTTCCCATCCCCTGGTACATTTCTGTTTACTTTGAGTTTAATAACTTGTGATTCTTCATATAAGTGGAACCCTGAACCCAACCTCTCTCCCTCCTTCCCTCCCTCCCTCCCTCCCTCGTCCCTTCTTTCCTTCTCTGTCTCTTTCTCTCTCCCCTCTCCTCTCCTTCCCTCTCCTCTCCTTCCCTCCCCTTCTTCTTCCTGCCTTCCTTCCTTTTCTGTCTTTCCTTTCTTTCTTCTGGAACAGAGTCTGAGTCTGGCTGTGTCATCCAGGCTGAATTGCAGTGGTGCAATCATAGTTCAGCCTCCCAAGTAACTGTACTTATAGGTGTATGCCACCACACCCTGCTAATTTTTTGTTTTCTTTCTCTCTCTCTCTCTCTGTCTCTCTCTCTCTCTCTGTCTCTGTCTCTGTCTCTCTCTCTCTGTCTCTCTGTCTCTCTCTCTTTCTCTCTCTCTCTCTCTCTTTGTAGAAATTCGGTCTTGCTTTGTTGCCCAGGCTGGTCTTGAACTCCTGGCTTCAAGCAATCCTCCTAGCTCTGCCTCTCAAACTGGCTAAGATTACAGGTGTGAACCACTGCACTCAGCCCATTATTTATTTATTTATTTTAGTGACTGGCCTATTTTATTTAATATAAAATTCTAAGGGCTAATCCTTTTTGTAGTATATGACAAGATTTCCTTCTTTTTAAATGCTACATAATATTCCAATTTATGTATGTGCCACATTTGCTTTACCCATTCATCCTTGAATGGACCCTCTAGTTTTTTTTTACCTTTTGGCTATTGTGAATATGAATGTGCAAATCTGTCTTCTAGATCCTGTTTTCAGTTTGTTTGGATGTATATCCGGAAGTGTGATTGCTGGATCATATGATAATTCTATGTTTAATTTTTTGAGGAACTTGAGTACTGTTTTCCACAGCCGCCGCACCGTTTCACCATCCCACCTACAGGGGGCACTCCGTTTAAAGCTCCGACTAAAACACCTTTCCTTCTTTTCCCTTAGCACAGCTGAGACAGACAGTTTTTAAAAAAGACTTCTGAATACCAGGAGGGGAACAAAACGAAATAGCTACACAAAGTACAACACAAAAACAGTGCCACCTACAGGGCAGTCTGTGCTCTTGCAATATTGAGACCATAGCTGCAGAGTGTGCTCAGTTTTCCCTGTCCTCACCTTCCTTCTCTCCTTCTACCTTCCTGCTCATCTACAAGTGGCCGGCAGCATCCTTTTCAAAACGCTGGGTTTTCTTGTCACCTTCTGCACCCACACAGTGCCAATGTCATTCTCAACACTAGTGTCAGCTCTCCCAGCCCCTGATCCCCCACTGACGAAAAGGGAACCTCCATGGCTCGTGAACCCATTTTCTACTTTCCAGAGACCATTCTGTTTCATTTCCACTTAGAACAAACAATGTTTGTTTTCAAGTATTTTCATACTTTTAAATCTATGATATTCATTGATTAAACTTTAATAATACAAATAATATCCAAGTTATCTTCAACTATTATTGAGAATCCAGAGACTGGTATTATCATAAACTGATATTATCATTCTAGCACAGTTTTCAAACATTTGCACACATACTGTATTTAGAAACAACATATATCATGGTTTCATGTCTATTTAAAGTTTATAAATGACAAAATGCTGGCTGTATCATACTGACTGTATCATTAAAGACTTTTTTTTACTTGAAAATATGTTTTAGAGATCTTCATTAATATAAACAATATTACTTTTAAGTGTTTCAATCATTTATTCATCTAAAGTAGATATTTTGGATATTTTGAATGTCTTTAATACACTTTGGTACAATGGGTACTTTTAACTCTCCAGTCTTCTTGTACAATATAAGTGATTGTCTAGTGTTTACTCTTGAAAGAACAGATAGGTCATATATAATACATACATCTTCAGTTACACTAGATACTGCCCAGGTGCTTGTCAAAGTAGCTGTACCAGTTTGCTCTCCTCTAGTAGCACCTGTGACTTTATTTTTCCCCATGTCTTTATCCTCATTTAATTTTTTAGACCATTTACATTTGTGTAAATCTGAGAGCAGACAGGAAGCATTTCATTGTAGTTTTCATTTGTATTCCTTTTATCACTTCTAAAATTGATTATCTCTCTATCCATCATCAGCATTTTTTATCTATGTTCATTTTGCTATTTGAGACTTCTGTTTTCTTCTGTCATTTATTTTTCTAGTTTTCCCCTTTTAAAATTTTGATTTTAAGAAACACATGCATATGTATATGCCTATTAGTTCATGTAAATATAGATGTATTCTTGATAATTATTATTTGTCTGTGATATATATACATATATTTTCTCCAAGAATATATTTGATAAATCTATGATATTCTTTGACATCAGTTTGCTAAGATTTTCTTTTAAGGAAGGAAATTTTATTCTATTTTTTCCTGTGTCAACACAAGCATATGATTTTTTTCTCTTCAATTTTCAAGTTACTTAATTATATCTGACATGTAGTAAATTCCCTTCAACGATTGCCTACACTTCTAGAATTAGCTGTATGCCACCAAGTGTGGCTTCCAGTTACCACCCAATCATGAAGGTACTCATATGTATTTTAGGGTTTTGGACATGGCAATACTCCACTTTAAGTGACAAAGTCTGTGCTGGTAATATATTGCTGTGTAACATGCCACCCTAGAACATAACGGGCTAACAGGCAACAACGTTTATTTTATCTTAAATCTGCATATTGGGCAGAGCTCTGCAGGCCCAGTTCATCTGTGCTCCATTTGGAATGGGGTCTTGGAATTATTTGTATATTCTTTCACTCATATATTTGATCATACACTGGCTGTTGGTGGAGCTTTACTGGGTGCTCTTGGCTGAAGCTGTCATGTGGCTTCTTCACGTGACCTGGGTTTCTCACAACACTGCCTGGATCCCAAGGGCGTGATTCCCATGAGAGAGCCAGGAGAAGCTGTTTTATCTCTAATGATCTAATCTCAGGTGCCATGTAATGTTACTTCCAACACATTCTATTCATCAAAATAAGACATTAGTTTGTTTCATATTTAGAGGGAGAGAAATTACACTTCACTTTTTAATGGGAGAAATGTCAAGTATTAGCAGAAATGTTTTAAAATAATGAGATGGAAATTAAGAAAATGACAAGAGTTTCAATAGAGTTACTTGTAGTCCAGCGTTTCAGTGTCGACAGTGAAGTCCATGGCAGAACGCCCATCCTCCTGTAAAGAAAGATTACAGGAAGAGGTTTAGGGACTAATTATGTTTTCCATGTTACAGGTGTGCTTTTAACTGCTTTGCAAATGCTGCTCATCAAGTTCTCATGAAGCCCTATGTGGCAGCTTCTAGTATTTTTCTCATTTTAAAGAAATGATAAGTAAGACAAGGGTAGTTAAGTAAATTGCTTAGGATCACACAGCTAGTGATAGAACCAGGACTCCAACCCGGTGTTCTCATCCCAAACTCCATGGCTTTTCATCCTATCTTTATTTTGCCTCTGTGATAGAGACAACCCGACATCACTGAGCAAGCAGGAGGGAGGGCTTGCTAAGTAGGTATCTTTAAGTCAAAGAAATAACACTGCATTTAGCGTGTATTTTGGTCCCTCCCTGCCTTCCTTCTTTCCCTCCTTTCCCTTCCTTCCCTCCCTCCTTCCCTCCCTCCTTCCTTTTCTCCTTTCCTTCCCTCCTTCCTCCCGCCTTCCTTCCCTCCTTCCTACCTTCCTTCCTTCCTTCCTTCTTGCTTTTGGCTTGAAGATTTTCTAATTTACTACAAGTTTTGAAGAACCTTCCTCTGGTGTTTTGAAAATATCTCTTATTTTTCCTTCTAAATAATTAAATCTATATTCTTTTCATTACTTATTTCTTCCTTCCTTCTTTGGGTTATCCATATGTTTGTTTTACAGCCTTGTGAATTAAATGAGTACCTTCTTTCATAGATTCAATTTAAGTCTACAGTCAGAATTCTAAGACCCGAGTACTTAAATTCCTAATATTTTACTGTGCAGAACTCTTATATTTGTTCAATTTGAATCAATTTATAAGTCCACTATGTTTCTTTTTGACCTACTTTTTACTTGAAATACCTTAAAAACCTTGAGATTGGGTTTAGGTTTTATACATTTTGGGACCTCTTAATATTTTTTAGAAATGCCCCAATGTCTGGAATCTATTAGGTTGAGTACAAAAGTAATTGCAGTTTTGCCATTAGGTGATGACAAAAACCACAATTACTTTTATACCAACATATAAATATAATAAGAATCTGCTTTCAGAATAACAGAAAATCAGTTACCTCCAATTATAAGCAGGCTAAAGTGAGCAAAGTGCAAATAATACCTTTGATAATTTAGCGCTGTTACCTTGCTGTGGAATAAAGACAAATC
Source organism: Cheracebus regulus (assembly GCA_963574635.1). NCBI lineage: Eukaryota > Metazoa > Chordata > Mammalia > Primates > Pitheciidae > Cheracebus > Cheracebus regulus. The sequence continues at coordinate 171,693 of CAUYQU010020162.1, forward strand.
AAGACTATTTCACTTTTCAGGAAAGATTTTGTTATCAAGTGCTCCAAATCACTGATGCCTCAGTAATATCATAGCACAGAAAATATGGAGCCAACCAACCAACTAAATATTCACCTTGAAAGCAAATTTTGCATTAATAAGTTTACAGTGTTATTTGTTTTTTAAATATATCACCACATATACTTAAAATGTTTCCTCTCAAGATATTTCAAGGTGCCTGGTGTGGTGACTCATGCCTGTAATCCCAGCATTTTGGGAGGCCGAGGTAGATGGTTTGCCTGAGGTTAGGAGTTTGAAACCAGCCTGGCCAACATGGTGAAACCCAATCTCTACTTAAAATACAAAAATTAGCTAGGCATGGTGGCAGGTACCTGTAATCCCAGCTACTTGGAAGGCCGAGGCAGGAGAATCACTTGAACCCAGGAGGCAGAGGTTGCAGTGAGCTGAGATTGCAACCCTGCACTCCAGTCTTAGTGACAGAGCAACATCCCATCTTAAAAAAAAAAGAACAAAACAAAAACATAGACCCATATATGTATGTGTACATGTGAGATGTTAAGGAACGCAAGGTTGATAAGAAGATGGAGAATGTTTCCTTTGGGAGTAGCAGATTTACTTCTACTACTTGATTTGATCTTTGTGATCACTAGTACCATTGTCATAATAATTACTGTATGAGAATTGTAAAATGCTCATTTTGGGGCTTTTAAATGTACATGTGAATTTAGGCCATTGAAAACACATTTTGCCTACAGTGTGTATACACACACACACACACACACACACACATACACACACGAAGAATTACGTGATGTACAGTATTTTGGGAAATTTTTTGGAGATATGGCTGTTTAATCCTAAAATTCAAACACCCCTAGGTTTGCATTCCTTGATGGATAATGATTTCAATGATACAACCTGGCTGGGTCTACATGTGTTTTTGGACTGAATTAACTGGTGCATAAGGGGCAAGACATTAGCTTCTCAGCATGGGAACAGGTTGTCTGCTAGAAAATGTTTCAACAAATGTTTTCTTCAACTAATATGTTTCACTGTACAGAGAGGATGTTTCCCAGCAGCAGGGACTGGAGCCCACTTTGTTTAATCTGCAACACCCTTGTCTAGCTCTCTGGAGAAGCACCATATGGAAAGATAAGCCACATTTTTAGGCTGTAGAACATTTTAGTGTCATATGTACATAGATGGAAATTTCCAAGAAGGATCAAGTTAGAATTTTTCCCTTCCTAGGAATAGAGTTCTGCTTTCTTTAATCTTTTTTTTTCCTGTGAAACCCATAAATGATACCCTTAACACAAGCTAATAGATAATAGAAATAATAAAAACAAAAACATGATAATATATAATTAAGTAAATAGGCCTGACAATGAATTTGTCTTCATATCTGTTATAAATCTGCAAAGCCAAGTCCCGAATCAGTTAATCGGAAGGAAGGTAGGAGAATGCCTTCACTTCTTTAAAGAACAGTTGGTTATGACGTCCTATGAAGCTGGAGAGAGAGCAGGAGGATATATTTCATATGTAATGCCATGAACAGTAATAGCTTCAACTATTTCACTGGAAAGGAAGCATATCGAGTTCTGAAAATTCTGACTTAAGGAAAACAGACTGTTACTAATATGATTGTATCAAATAATGTCTTTGTCACAAATGAAAACCATGCTTTGACAAACGTTTTCTTTAATTCATCCTCTTGGGTATTGCCACAGCTAAGAGTTCATTTCTGGAGTAAATTCATGACTCCATAAGTTAATTGTGCTGTGACCTGGGACAAATTATGAAATTTCTAATCATCAAGTTTCTCACCTGTAAACTGCTACAATACTGTGTCAACTTGAGAGTATACTTTCTTGTAATGAGAAGATACATGTAAAACTCTTGTCGTAGGATCTGAAACATAGTACTCAGAAAAATGAAAGCTGTCACAATTACTACCTGTAGTATTATCATTATTTCATGGCTAACAAGGAGATTGAAAGGGGGGCTTGCTGACGTCTGTTTCTACAAGAATTCAGCTGTGGTCTTGAGGCTGCAGCACAGCTTCATGAGGGTCACCCAGTGACCACCGCTACCAGGTAACTTGGAAGTAGCACAGAAATTATTTGGAGATAAATTTCATGCTGTGAGCTTAAATTTCTAAAATAAAAATATTATGGAATATTAATGAGGGAACATGCCATATTCTGCCTCTTCTTTCATCCCATGTTTTATTCTCCAGCCTTAATTATAGAGAATAACTTTCTTGTCTTTTCAATTGAGTCTTCCAAAAGAATATCAAACATGTTAACTAAAATGCATCCTATACTTTTCTGAAATCAGCAATGTTTTGTTCAGATACGTTTCCCAAGAAATGAAAAATCCACTCATTCAGGTTGGAATTACACTGCTTTGAGTATTTTCATTTTGGTTCTTCTAAAATGCCTAATTATACAAATGAGAAAATAGTTTCTAAATTCCTTAGAAAGAGAGGGGGGAAAAAAGGACTGAATTCTAAATGTAGATTTAAAAAAACAAGAAAATAATTATTTGGATTAAAAGCCAACAATTTTAAATGCTGCCCACAAGTCCTCTAAATAGGAATAAAGCATTTTAGTGTGCTCGCATTTGGGAGATTATAATTATTATTGGCAAGAATGCAATTATAGAGCATACATCATTTCTGATCTAAAGGTCACTGACTTAGAAAATGGGGTGGGGGGAGAGTATTGGTATTTTAACTTCTGTGTGCTTGAATGCTTTTTTTTTCATGGCTGAGACATATTTTAGCTACATGAATCATTTCTGTCTTTGAATATGGTTAGAGAACCAATTATTTCTGGAAGATCTGAAATTGAGAATGACTTTTACCTCAATTAAAAATAAATTCTTTGAGTTAAAACACAGCCTCCTGCACGTGACTGGTGTGTGTCACCTCTTGCTACGTTCCTCCTACTCCAGGGCAACAAAATAGAACAATCTCCTGGTGCACAGCTTAAGAAATGTATGTCATGAGATTGTTAAAACGTGCAAAAAGCAAGTCATTTTTAAAATAGATGACTGTATTCACCAGAATCCTGTTGGCATTTGGAGTCACAGATGGAAATATAGAAAATGGAGCAGCAGACACAGATACCATGGTTCATTGGTCCCCCACATGATAGTCCAAGGATTTTTGGTTTCAATCTTCACTATCTTCTTCAATTTAGTTTTTAAAGTCAGATTTTAAATTGGCTCTCTGTTATGCATTCATTCCTCATCTGTTATTAAAAGAAGAGGAGTGTACATTTTATATGATGTTGGCTAATCCATTTTTATCTTTTCTTTTTCATACACTTTGATATACTAAAAATAAGCCTATATCACTAATTTTAGACTGTAATATTTGCATGTTGATGACTTTTAGCTCTAAAAACAATACTGACTTATTTTTGCTTCAAATTTATAAAGATAACCTCTCATATTTGACCAACTTTTTAAATTAACCTGAGAGTAAGTTTTTAAATTTGAGCAGATTTGGCTACCACATGGCAATCATTCTTCTTAGGATATGAACTGTTACCTCTGTAGATTTTCAACTAACAGAAAATGGAGTCATGGGTCCATAAGTAACCTGTGAAATGCAAAGAGGAAGTGTGTTTTAACTAGAAATACTTTTGCAATAACATTTTCAGCAGTGTAGAAATTGTAAAACTATTAAGTTGGATAATTACAATGAAAAATAAAAATGATCATTTTTATTTTAGCATTACTTTATAAAATAATAAGTGGTAAGATTTTCATAAAAAGAAATTTTAATGAGAAACAATTTTGGATTTAGTAACATTTCCTTTCACAGACATGACTAGGACCAGAGAGTCTGTCTATATTAGGGGAGATGCCATGTCCATTCTTCCACTAACTAGGCCTAATCGCCAAGTCATTTATGCAGAAGACAAAGACTTGCCACAAAATTACTAAAAATATATTAAATATACATATGTTGCTATATTTATAATGACATATAAGCATAGAGAATTCTGGGTTTTTGTTTGTTTATGCTTATTGACCCTGCAAGGTTATGGACGGTGTTGGTGAGATGGATGGATCCATATGAAAACTAGCAAATATAAGCATGCAGATTCCAGGGTTAGATTCGAAGAGATTCCAGGGTTAGATTCGAAGCATAATTTAATGAATTAAACCTTTTAGAGAATCAAACTAAATGTTAAATTAAATTTTAAGCACTCCTTAATTATTTAAAGGTAAACTCAAATATAATTGGAAATATGTTGTGTAACATTTAAAGAAAACAGGAAAAGCCTGTTTTAAGGCTTTTAAGCCATGTCACCGTGATATAAATACCTGCATTATTGATTATCACTATTTTTCATTTGATCTGCCTGAAATATTTGAGTCAGAGAAGCTGTCTTTATGTTATCCCTTTAAAAGATGGGAAAACTACTTTAGGGAGGTTGAATGACTGGTCCAAGCACTCCAAAGTAGAGGTGGTGGAGACACTCTGTAGAGATCTCACATGGTATTTTAGTCTAGTGTGCCTTACATTATAACAGGCAGTGCTTTCTCTCCAAAAAGCTTATTTTTAGCCCCTTTCTAACCGCAATGCTTACAAAGCGTTGCCTCTTATGATCTGCGTATATAGATTTTAGATTAAATTCTCCTGGTTTCATAGATGGTTAGAGCTGAATAATCTGTAGATCTTGTCCAGCCCTGTCATTTATTGTATAAGCTCATTAAAGCCCTAAAAATTTAAATCCTGGCTCAAAAACATAGGTCTTCTGAGTGAAAAGCTGAAGTTGGAACCCAAGTGTATTGGATGCAGTTCAGAGACCTTTCTATACAATTAAATCATAAACTTGATTTTAAAGAAATTGTCCAAGTCATGATGAATTTGAACAAAAAATGCTCAATGACACAATGGGAAATTTGTCCCATTAAAATAAAAAAGGTAGGGAGGAGGGAGAGAGATAGAGAACTAGGAGGAAAAGAAAGGAAGGAAGGGAGGAAGGAAGGAGGCGGGGAGGGAGGCAGGCAGGCTCAGTAATTTCTCTCTGACTAGCTAAAACTGATCCTGGGTTTAAGTCACAGCATTGTTTTTTAGCTAAGAATAAGTCTATATGAAGAAACATACTCTAGTTCCACTTTTTTCCAAAGAAAAATTATCTTTTTCCTTTTCATTATGTGTGTGTGTGTGTGAGTGCGTGTGTGTGTGTTTTGTTTTGTATTTATCTCTGAATCCCCCAAACAGTGCTTATGAACAAAGAAAAGACCCCAAACCAGATGTAAATGAGACCCTATCTTAGTTCTTTGAAAAGTGTAATGAAGACATTGACTTTGTTAGGATATTCCTACACCTTGAGAAATTGTAGTCAGAAGGTCATCTAATAATTTAGCTTCCAAAGATACGAACAAAGTGTCCTGATAAAAACCGTGAATTCTAACTGCATTTGGTTTGGTCTGTCATGCGCGCCTAGAGGTGAGCTGAAACCATTCTTGCAGAAGAGCACAGGAAACTGGTGTTGGTAGAAAAATTGGATGCATAGCTCGAGAAAAGTCACTCCATCTCTCAGCCCAGTGTCCACAATTCTCTTTTAAAAAGACAATGAAGTAATCTACAAGATTGTTTCAAGTTCCCAAATGTGGATTTGGGCATTCTAGGAGGAATACTTACATTGGAATCGACCTCGATCCTGGTCAGCACATTCTCAGCGCAGGTCCCCATCGTCTCCAGCCTGAAGGAGGGCTTCAGCCTCCTTGTGGGTTTCTTCAGTCTGGGGTGGGGGAGCATTGTGCTATCCGGCCCACTGCCTAATGGATACTACAACAGTCGTTCTAAAGGGGAGTCGCACCTGCCGATCCCCAACTGACATTGCTTTCAGGGCTCTGTATTTTTCTTAAGTAAAGACAAAAATCCTTCACGTGATTAGGAAGACCTACGTGACTTACACCCCTCCAGAATATCTGTTTTTCCTTTATCTGCTGTCTGTCTGTCATAACTTCATCCGGGGCAGCCCTGAACCGTCAGATAGCACAAACAGTTTCCTTACTAGGCACTTGCCTAAAATACCTTTTAATCATCCTTCAAGTGTCTGTGGACATATAATTTTCCTCATTCATTCAACAAATACTATCCAGGTCAAGTTATGTGTCAGGAATATTTCAAAGTACTAACAATATACCAGTCAATCATTGTGCTACTTTAAATCTTATGCTACTTTTATTGTTTTTATCTTTTATTCACCTGTATGTTCCTGAATGAGGGTCTATATACATTAATATTATTGACCTTTCTTTCTAGAACTGGGCTTAATACCTATGTAAGCATATAACAGACACCGACTTCTATTAACTAACTGATAAACAATAAACAAGTGACTTAGCCAGAATCTCAGTTTATGGAGTAAGTTAGCTATTCAAAAGCAAAAGCATCAAAATATTTTATTTTTATGAATATCGAATTAAAACCTTATTAAAATAACATATTTGTAATTAGAATGTCTAGCCTTCTTTTTAAAGACATTAACCTACATAATAGCTTGGGGAGATATGTTTTTATTAACTCTGTACAATTGGCATCTTTCCTTATGGGATGAAGATCTTAAGTCATTCTAACTCTAAAGTGTTGGTAATATGAGGAAGCCATTGCAAAGCTACCATTGTCCTGTTCTTGTTTTCTACCTATTATGTATCCCTAAGTCTTATAGAGGATACTATCACATTACCTAGATAAATGTAATGAAATTTCAATCCTGCGTTGCTGTCTTCTAATTGTCGTTGTAACACAAAATCTTCAACCTTGAATTTTGAATGTCATGGTGATTTTCTTATTTATAATATTTCCAGAAGAGGTTAGTTTCTCACATTTTCTTAACCAGAGAGGAGAATTTGATTGAAGTTATAATTAACCACCAGATAAAAAGCACTTGAGAAATTTATCTAGTTTTTGTGATTTTGTTTAATAAGATATGATGGTATCATTTGAGTAATAGTAATATATCCAGAATTAGGCCATGTAGTGGGAAAATGTTCAAAATTATTTAAATGTGCCTCATTGCACACAACTGGATATATTTTATGACCCATGTAATTAGCCTGGGATTTACCAAATGCCTACAGGAATGCAGGTATAAGTACCCTAACCTACCTTATACAACTTACTTAGATAAAGAAACCAAGTCATATTTTTATTGTATTTCTTTATAATAATTAACATTTCTTAGTTTCTTATCCCATTATACTAGTTAAAATTCACATGAGACTATACAAGCAAAACAAAAACGAGCACATAAAAGAGTGTTCAATGTCACTTAAAATTTGGAAATGAATTTAAAGTAAAAATAAGTTATAAATTGTTATTTTATACTCATTAGGTTTACAAAAATTTAAATATCCATCAATAACAAATGTCGGCTGAGATGTCGAGAAATGGGACATCAGAAACTGCTGGAGTGGGTGCAAAATTTTCAAGAGAAATTTAGCTGTATTTCTCAAAGATGAGATTGGATATGCCACACCCTAATAATTTTACTTCCAGGCACATCCCTAGAGATGCTTTCTTGCATGTGCACAGAACCATGTCTCAAGATATTCCTTGAAGCATCTTTGTTGTGAAAATTTGGAGACAACACAAATGTTCATCAATAAAATGACTTATGACAAACTCATAATATGGGATATAAGACAAAATTATTAATATGATAAATGTTTATTGAGCATCATGTACTTTTCTAGTCTTGGCAGGAAGAGCAGCAGAAAGCAAGCAAACAACCAACAACACAAAGTCCCAAATGTAATTTGGCTCGAAAGGAAATTATGTCAGATCATGATAAGTGAGAAGAAAAATAAGCTCGAGTAAGTAAATAATGATAGTGTAGGGAGAAGGCCACTCTCTCAGATAAGGTGGTCTTGTAAAGACTTCTATTCTAAAATGATACTGATCAGAGACCTGAGTAAGTAAGAGTGCAAATCCTGCAATGACATGCAGAAAGATGATCCTATGCAGAAGAACCACTTCCAAAGCATGCATGCATTTCAGAGGATTATAGATTGCAAATTTTAGCCAGAGAAAGCAGAAAAACAGAATCTCTTTTTGCTTATCTAAAGAATGAGAAAGGAGCATTCTGGAGATGGGATGAATTAAAACTTTGGTTTTAGACACATTAAATTTGATATGCACATTGGGCATCCAATTAATGATTTTGCCTTAGCAACTGGGTCTATGAGGTTGATGTTGAAGCAAGGAAATCCAGGACTGGAGGTATATATTTGAGAAACATGAGTCTGTAAATTGTTTTAAAACCATGTGACAGAGAGTACTTAAAAATGTGAGTATAGGCATTTCATTTCTGAACCTTGGGCTACTCATATATTAAGAAATTGAAACAAGGTGAGGATTCAGCAAAGGAAAAAGGAATTGTTACAAAAGATAAAGGTGAAAAACCAAGAGAGATTGGTGCTCATAATGTGAAGTAAATAGAATGGAAATCATACAACTGTGACAAAGTAAGATTGTGTGTATGCGTGTGTGTATATTGTGTGGATGTTGTGTGTGTCCATAGAGCAAATTCTGGACAGAGAGCAAAATGTTAACCTAGGTTTTACCATCTAGGTGTATCCGTAAGTCTTGTAGAGGATACTATTACATTACCTAGATAAATTTAATTTAAGTTGATTGCCAGGTTATCATCTTGTAATTGTCACTGTAACATATAATCTGCAACCTTGAATTTTGAATGTCATGGTGATTTTCTTATCTATATTTCTTGAAGAAGTTAGTTTTCTACAGCTTCTTAACAGAGATGAGAATTTGATTTAAGTAGTAATTAACTACCAGATGAAGAGAATCTGACATATTTTTCTACATAACGTTGTGTATAAATTTTACTTTTTCCTTTATTCTTTGATTGATTTTTAAAATTATTATGTATTTTTACAGTTAGTAGCAAAAGTGATTTTCATTTTTAAAAAGTTAAATATTCATAGGTTTGGTCTCAGAATAAAGTTTCTTCTGTTGTTTACAATTGTATTGTACTACCTAATACTGACTAGTTTTCTTTTGTAAGCTTTTATAGTATTTTGCTAGAAGCAAGTCATTTACACAATTAAATACCCTTTATGTTACCTCTATTATTTATAAGAACAAAAGCCCTGGGAAGAAAAAAATTTGATGTGTTTGAGATTGATAGTCTTGGCTCGACCTTAATGCACACACAAAAATTCATGTGTTTTCACTCTCCTTATTATATAAAAGGAGAGGCTTCAAAGTAATTATGTGGGAGATGGAATACTACATAGGAGAACCTTCTGTAGACATTCTCTAAATCTTGTACAATAAGCATACTTTGAATCAGCATTTCCTTATTTGACCTCCTGTACCTATGCAGGAGGGCCATGTTTGTATGTGTGCGAGCACACGTGTGTGTGTGTGTGTATGTGTATTAGTTGTAGAAGTCATAAAGCATTAAGTTAATACACATGCCACTTATTGCTAGTGTCTTTGATAACATAGACTTCTTCAAGGATTGACCCAAAAAATCTGTTTTTTCACCTTATCTACAAAAGCACTGCTGATATTTTCAGAGGGCATATATGAAATGTAGCACCCTCTATTTATGCAAAATATCATTTAAGGTCTATCTCAATTTGAATATATCAAAATATCTCAAGCAAATGCAAAACTGAAGCTGGGGAAATAGAGTTGCATACCTAGAAGATCCAATCATCATTGTATTTTTCAGCACCTTGCAATGACTTCAAAAAGTTCAGTTTCCTAAAAGAACGGGTATGATATCTCTCTCTAAATAAGTATAACATTGAGCATATTGCCAACATGGAACAAAATATAAATGAACAGGAATGAAAATGGCCTTTTCTCTGGAGGATGCAGTTGAATTTCTTTGGAAGCTTTAGCACATGATGGTTAGCCTACTAAGATGGATAGAAACCTTAATATTGCAAGACACCCACTACCTTGTATTTGTTGAGGTGCCTTCTCCCACAGATCATTCCTCCTCTACTGAAGATAATTTTCTCTCTATTGCCCTCAAAGACTGATACCCTCTCCCTCCACATACACAGCTGGGTTTTGGCTGTTTCCACTCCACCACCTTTAATATTACTCTTTTTGTTTGGTATGTCAGTGACCAGTGTCTAAAAATGTCAGCTGGAGCCCAAGCAATATTCAAAACCTAAGCAGAAAAGCCAGAGACCACATCATGCCAATAACGAGGAAATTTCAGAAAATGGTGGCAGACAGATCACATGATCATCTATAAAGCAGGAACTTTCAACTCTTTCTGTTAAAATAGGCTACATGATTGTAGCCTTGATTTTGCAGTTATTTGGAATTGTTCTGAGTTTTTTCTTTTACGTCACTCATGGTCCCAGATGACACATGTGACAGCTGTATCAGGCAGGGCATGTTAATAAAAGTTTTGCATTTATCTTCTTAAGAAGTGATTATCTGGAAAATATGGCAATTAGAAAGTATGCATTAGAAAGAAGCTCATTCTTTGCTTATATAAAAATGAAACCAGCTATGGAACTGCAATTATTTAGTACTATTTTGGCTTGTTATGAAATCAAGCATGTGTAGATAGTGGGTCATGAAAAATATAAGTATTCAGGCAATATTAGAAAAATGCTCCTCATCAGTCTATACCATGGCTTTTTAATGCCATCAATAGAAAATATGAGACACCTTCTTTTAACAATTTTAATACACTAAACTTTATGGACAAGAGAGGAGATGCCCTGAAACCATTCTTATAAATTGTTATGTAAAATAATTATGTTTCTTATAATTAGAGTAATGTTCTCATTATGTGCTAGATTAGATATACTCCAATTAATTAGAACATAAACTTTTCCATGATTATGGATGGTTTGACAATTTTGAAATGAATAGGTTGAAAGTGCTGATTTAAAGAGACTGAAGGATTTCTGTTTTCCCTTACTGTGACATTAAAACCCTCCAGGGACCCTTACTGTGACAATAAAACCCTTCAGGGACCCTGGTTGGTGTCTTCTTTGCTCATGTTCCTTAAACACTTTCTAACTATGTGTGCATCTGTATGCATGCTAAAATGTTAACATGCTAAATTAATTATTGGGACATTTAAAATTTTAAATTATATAATCATAAAAGATAAACTATGGACCTAGGGTGTACAGGTAAATTCAGTGCACACAAATATTTTGCCAAAGTTTTCTATTTTCCTTTTCAATTCTTTTTAATTTTTAATTTTTGATCCAGAAGTACATGTATAGATTTGTTACATGGGTACATTGCAAATGTGGGGCTTAACAGAGTTGTCAACCTGACAGTACCATTTCAACATATCCTTCTAAAAGGAAAAACAGAATTAATTTAATTTTCCCACTTATAAAGAAAATTGTCACAGTTGATTTTGGGTCACTCAAATACTATTGTAAGAGATTTTATGCTTTAAACACAAACTTAGGTGAATATATAAAATTGTTTTGGACATCACTATTTTTATCATATCCTGCTTTCATAAATTAAACACTATTGGGTGGAGTATTTTTTTTTTTTTTTTAGGATTCTTAGAAGGGCAGTAAATGTGCAATGCCTTGATAATATGTTACACTGATTACTTTAGCAGAAAAAATACATACACACCCGCAAACCTGCATTCGGGGACACAGAGGATTGGGCGAGAGAGATAAAAGAGAGAAGAAAAGACAGAAGGAGAGAGACAGGGAGAGATTGGTAGTATTGATGGTGGGAACTGATTGACTATATAGTTCAGTGTTCAAATTGATGTAAAACATTTGTTTATTTATTACTCATAAATTAATTCATGCTTGTTGAATGCCTAATTTTCCACACAATAAAGGAGAGAGCGTTAATCGGGGAATTGACGTAGTAAGATTGTGCACTGCTGCTGTCATGCTGGAAGCTGTGAAGGACAAGGAGACCTGGAATCTGGAGGTTATTTAGACTATAGCCCATTTTCTGCTCAATTTCCCTGAATTGGATAGTGGAGAGAAGGGCTTATCAGAGTCTCAGTTTTGGGGAGTTTGGACGTGAAGAAAAAGAGATGAATGAGTATGGATCATTATATAGAAGGCTGAGATAATGTCATATTTTAGATAAAAGAAGTTTTATTTAGCTGGAAATATGTCATGTTATCTGAGGGCCTAAAGCTCAGTGTTCTAGAGTTTCTATTTCCCGCCGTGCATTCCCCTAAATATTGTTGTAAAGATTAAATATATTTGAAAACACCTTCTATGGTACTTGACCCAAGGCAGTCTCTAAAAAAATTATGGTTCTCATTTCTGTTTTTTTTTTCCACCCCCTGATGGAAACATACCAGAAGCAGTCCTGAGGTGATCATTGATTGTAATTGATTTTTTTCTAGCTATGCAGTGATAGCATTAAATAGTTGTTTTATTATTACTCAAGGCTTCATGTTATCATGATACGTATAATGTCAAGCAAATGATGTACGTGCCCCAGACACGTCATTTGCCTCCTAGGATTCCAGTGTTAGAATTTATTGAATGACATATAGGACAAAATTTGAGGGGATAAACTTAGGTCTCTCACAGTGTTAAAATCCTGTGTTTATTACTGTTCATTTAGGGGTAAAATCTGCTAATTGAATTTATTAAAAGCTTACTTCTTTCGGGAAGTTGTGGTGACTAGAGGATAATGACCTAGTACCATGTAATATTTAACTCTATGAACATTTGTCAATGCATACTCTTTCTCAAGAATTATAATAAAATTCTAGGGTGTAAAAGTAACCATAAAATAATAAAACTGTGGACGAATATTTGATAAAAATATTAATATTATTTTCATCAGGTAAACAATTTTAGTTGTAGATGTTGACATATGCATAAAATGTGAAGATGTTTTAGAGTAACATACAGAATTAAATGTTCTTAAGGTTTAAATTCCTAGATAAAATTTATGATTCTAAGTGTATTGAAAGTGTTTTTTTTTTAATTTGAAATCTATTGTTTAATTAATTTAAAAATGCACACAATATGTACTTCAAGGAGATACAGGACCACTTTAATTCTCAAAATTACCCTCTAATACAGTTAGATCAATATATTTAAAAATGACCTTTGCTAAAGAGATCAGTATTAACTAAAAATTATTTTTACATATTTATAAGAGATGTAACTTGCTTATATTTCTTTAGACTGCTACCCAAATGCTAAAACATTGAAAACTTTTGAATTCCGGAAAAAGAAGTAAAGAATATGTATAGATGGCAGAAAGGACAGATGATTTGCATCCAGAGAAGATTTTATTTCTATGTGTATTTATTTTTAAAGAATTTTTCGGTAACTACAAATGCTGATAAAAGTAATGCAAAGAAGTTTTTCTAAAATGTGTGTATTATCTGTTTGGACATTGATAATTACTGAATTTTAGAAGCTGATTATAACAACCAAAAAAAATGAGTACATGTTTTCTTTACAGTTTCAATTTCGTATACATCAAGACAAGCCTAGGTTAAGCTGAATCAAGGCGTTTTATTATTTTGCCATGAAATAAATAAAGTTATCTCTTATTCTGCTAGTAGAACTTATTAATTTTATATGACATGCCAATTTTATCTCAGTATTTCCCTTCTTAGAATTAAGTAATTTTTTTTTCATAGCAATGGTGTAAATAATGTCAAAAAGCAAACCACACTTTTAATGAAACTATCTTACATAATAAAAATAGTTGGAATAATAGTTTAAAATATTTTTAAGTGAATTATTCCTACTGCTAGAATAATCTACAGATCTATACAATTTTGAATTGGTCAGTAAATTAAGTAGTTTTCCACAGATTAATGAGATTTTCTAAATATTTATAGTTTAATTTCACCAATATTCTTTTTTTGTCATTATAGCAAACATAATATTTTGAAGCAGATTAAAAGTAATTTAAATTGTTTAAGAGAGTCTAGCAAGTCATTAAGAATATTTTTAGCTACATACAGATTAAAAGCTTAAAAATATGAAATATACATTTACTTGGCATTTAAAAAAATATTATTTACACATGTACACACACATACATTTTCTTTACCAAATAAAAATGAGATCATAGCATAGCAAATTTCTAAGAAATACTGAGTAAAATAACTGGAAAGTGTCATCTGAGTAAAATTTTTTCATGTGGTTAGGTAAATATTTGAAATTGGAGGACAAACATTGTCAGTTATTTACTTGAGTGTCCCAAGGACCAGGCAGTCTCCATTCATCTTCAGTATTCTAAGAAACAAGAATCCTTCTTCGTATAAGTTGACTGTTGAGGGAAAATGTTTAGACAATGTTTAATTTTTAGAAATTATTTTACCAAATATTTTAATTTGATTATATCTTCATATTTGAAAAGTAAACACTGAGAATCACAAAGTTTCTTTCATACTTGATTTCTCTCAGCGTGAAGCAATTCTAAAACAAAGCAAAGAAAATTTAAATGGCTTTCTTCTTTTTACGAAAGTAATGGGAAGGGCTATAAATTTAAGCAGGCCTAAATCCAGTTACCATCACTCAGTTGGAGGCAAAGTCAACTCCATAATAAAAACTAAAAGAAAATGACTCTGAATTACTCCTTCTGTTGCATCTGGCATTTAATCGACATGTGTAATAAAGTAAGTAAAAAACTTCTAATCAAACTTTACATTTGCATACTGTTGTTTTATCTAAAAGATAGGTTTGCATGTACGGAAATATTTCAGTCAGTCTCTGAAGAAGTCTCAAATAATGCTAAATGATCGAAGCCTATTATGTGGCAAAATAAGCACTAAACTTGGTCACTCAAATGAAGACTGTTACTCATACGTCACTGCATTTATTAAAGCTGTGGAAGGGAAGAGGTCTCTGGAATATTTCCGTTCATATTTGATCTTATACTCATTTCCATTTTACACTCGTTTGACTGTTTCTTTTTATTACTGGGCGTCACAAAACTATTGAGTTAACCTAATGGGAATTCTTACTGTTATTCATCTTTATTACTTCCATTAGGCATTCGGGTCACTGGTTGGTCTCTTTTCTCATTACTGCTTCTAAATTTACATTTATGTGTTCTTTCTGTCAATAAATTTTATAACAGTCTTTGTAAATTCTATGCTAGAGTTTATGTTAGAATGCTTACAAATAGTCCCACACAGAGTTTATGATAGAATGCTTACAAATAGTCCCACACATCCTCTGACTTCTATGTTTAATCCCTCCACTACAGTTAATGTATGGGGGATTTCGGGTTTCTATAAGATAAAGGCATATCTCAGAGGGAAGTGTGGAGAGTAGGGGATAATGATTGAGAGTCACCAGAACTGTACATCAGAAAGGCACTTGGCTTCTTTTAAGTTACCACTGCGACATGACACACACAGGCTCAACTTCTTCCTCATAAGGCAATGTAAAGTGATACCCACTTACTGCAACGAAAGTCAGCTTAGAGAAATTCACACATAATAGATGTATAAACGGAAAAAGAAAGGAGCTAAAAAAAGGTGAGACTTGTTTCTAACCTCTAAGAATAACTCCATCATTTTAAATAGCAAACTATTTTCTGTTCTAAATATTTCTTGATTTTGCCAAATATACAAAATATTGTTATACTGTACAGTGTAAATAGGAAGACTTTTTGTTTTTTCTTAGAAATGGAGTTGGTTTATTTAGTATATATTTAATAGTCTAAAATTCAAACTATTTTCTTTCCACCAATGGACAAAGTTGTTGAGCACAGGATACTAAGGCAATAAAATATCTCACAATACAAAAATCATCCTGAAGGTCATAAATTGCATTTTCTTCTAAGTGACTCTAAAATGTTCTGAAATTTAGAGGTTAATGAACTCATTTCTGTTTCCTATAAAAACAACTTATAGAAATAAAATTGATATTTTGCAAGCCAAATGTTGACTATTATAATTTTCATTGATTTGTTACTAATTTAAATTTTTTAAAATCATTTATCTAAATGCCAAATAAAGATTAAACATTTTCTAACTTTATGATGGTGGTAATTTTAACGATAAGGATATTTGTCAAAATAGTACTCGTGACTTTTTTTTTTTTTTTTGTGATGCCCAGTAATAAAAAGAAAGTCACAGTCTTTCTGTATCTCTAGTATCTTTCCTGCCAACCAAGAGCAGGTATACAAAGAAAATTTAATTCCATTCAAGGAAAAATGCAAGAAATATTAATCCATTCAGCAGTGGAAGTGGTTGAAGTGCCTAGCAGCTATCAGTACCTTCTTTCAGCTGAGATGTCAGCTGGCTAGTCTAGCTGTACAATCTGTTTGGTTATCCTGCCTGATATGTTATTAGCAAATCTTTCAAGCCTAATCATGACGTATACACCCTAACTCAAGGGAATTTCCAAAATTCAGGCAAACAAAGGTACAAATTTCCTAGATAACTACTTTAATCAATATTCAGTTATACATGTATTTTATACTTTTAAATATTATACTTTCATGTTTTGTATCACAATTGCCATCTAATTACTCATAATTTAGATAAATTTACATTAAGTTTTATGAAAACTAAATGTGTGTGGTCTAATAAAATTAATATTTAGTTGCAAATACCAGCTATGTTTAAATGCGTAGAAAAAAAAATCTTGGATATATCATTTACCCTCAAGTCACAGGTAACTATTTGAATATTTCAAAAATTACTGAATTTGTAAAACTTCCAAAAGCTTAAATTTGCTGTTGATTCAATGCACTTGTAAAATCATGATGTTTCAGTAATTATTTTTATACAAAAATGTATCTTAGTAGAAAGATTTTCATTGCCATTTAGTAAAAAGCTACCAAAATTTAGACACTTGGAATTTGCTTTTGGCTTCACTTGTGACCCTGAAGAACATCCAAGATTTTAATGGTGAAGAAGATAGTACATTCAAATTTATCTTCTTGATTTTTCTAAGCACTTCTAGTGAGCCAATATTCATAAAAATGTTAAAAGACAGGAGAAAAGAAGACACAAGATAAACAATAATTTGGATAATTTGTAAATTGATATTTTATTCTTGACTTCTTGAGAATTCATTGTATATGCCATCCCTCAAAAATAAGGAAAACCATAAACAAAAATTCTGGTCTAAAATATCTTGGCAGTAATGTTTGCTTTTCATTGTCCTGAATATTTTAGGCAAATTTTCTATTAAAATGGATTGCAATTAAATTATTTTGGACAGGAATGTGTCTTAACCTTTGATGAAGTTAATCATTTTAGCCTTTTTAAATGCTTAAACTATTTCTTAAAATGACATCCAATTGTGGCATTGCCACTTGTGGAGGTTCACATGCTCTTGATGCATAAGGATTTGGCTTTCTTTTTTTTCCCCCCATTCAGTGAAAACATGATCGATTCAGTTTTATCCCCATGCAGAATGCCACTGATATGATGCCACATGTGCCCTATTTAGAAAAAATGCAAATTAAAAGGATATTATTTTTTCTGCAGTCAAAATTGTGCAGATGTAGATTTAAAAGACCGCATGCGGAAAGTTACTCAAGTAAAATTTACTTACACTATGTTTCCTTTTCCACTGACAGGTAGCAGTTTTACGAACACTAAACAGCCTTCATTAAAACAATGAAATGGCCAGTGTGGTTCTTTGATGACTTCATTCTGTATTCCACGTATGCCCAAACTCTCTTAACTGCAGGTGTTTTTTCTGTACCCAATTATTTGGGGTCTCCGTGTTATTCTCAGCCATGCTTAGGTCATTCTGGTTTCCCAGGGCTTCCTTTAGGGCCTCTAGATATCCAAGTCGTCTCAGAGTCATTTCTCAGCTTAGTTTGTCCAGACTCTTCAACATACCCCTGTCCCATTCTGCATCACAAGGCATCAAGATGGGGGTTTAGTATTGCCTAAAGCAGCGTGGGCCGCTAACTTATCTGCAAAACTAATTTCTGTTAAGGCTCTTTGTTCTTTCATTCTCAGCTGAAATGTGTATATGGCAATAGGGGCCTCCCATGAACACTTCACTTTTGAAAGCTCTTGGGTGGTGTCACCATGAAAGACATGGGAGAGTAGACAAAGATATTTAGGAATGTACCCGCTTCATGCAAAAATTGTGAGAACAGCCCTTGATAGATGGATAATGGTAGCTTCATTTAACAGGACTCTGGTAATAAATTATCTTGGTAAAGTAAACAAGACAATATTTATAAGCCAGTCCAGTCATTCATTCTTCCATGCATACATTTGTTCAGTACATTTTATTGTGCTAGGCCCTGGAGATACAGAAGAGAGGAGTTAAGACACTCCATCTCCATGTGTGGTTTGCAGTCTAGCAGGGATGCACCCATGTGAGAGAGCTGTGCACCTGTTCAGCTTTGCTCATCCCTAGCCCAGCTGAAAACAGAATTAAGGACAGCAAGTAATGCTAAAAAAATAGTGCTGTTCATCAAGTGATGATTCAGATCACATGCCTCTCATTGTTCACCCCTGGACAAAGTTGTGAAGAATCCTGCATCTCAAGACTGCCATGTTATTTACGTGTTTAAATAACCTGGTAATCCCTTTCTCCTCATGTCAAATGCAAACACAGCATTTTCTCAGATTCTTACTCTTGCTTTTCTTCTTATTCTCCCTCTGCCAGGCTACAACTAATTGGATTGTAATTTTGTCCGCAATTATTATTCCTAAAATGACATTTATATTTGGAATTGTATTTTCTTTACAGAGAAATGGGTTAAAAATCAAGACACAATTGAAATAGGGAAAGAGCACCCTTAAAGATATAGCTTAGCAGTAAGTGTATTTGTACATGGAAAAATTGATCTTCCAAAGAGACTGTTGATGATTTTTGAAGTACCTAGTTTTTAGGTCTTTGCATTTAAGGAATCCATGTGTGGTTGGGAAAAGCACTTCAGTCTCTGCAATTCATACGTAGAGACTTTTATAAGCCTCGTGAGATGTCTGTATTCCCTTCATGGCTGCCCTATGCCTACTCTCTTGAACATCAGAAACACTGATGTTCAAGAACTTTCATTACCCTCATTTATCCTGGAGCTGTGTGACACCCAAGGCACAGTTATAAGTAGTGATATCATTCATATCCAAGAGCAAGAATCGGATGCTCCTAAGCAAAAGTCCAAAACTGAGTGGCATTGTAATACTTTTGTTTTTCAAATAAAGAGATTTATAAGATTATCTACTAATGCATGGCTGTATCTAAGTTTGCTAGCGTAATAGATGAATCATGGTAAACCTATTTCTAACATATTCCTTAGAACTGACTGTTTCTCCTTCTACTCTTCTACTTCTTCATTTCTTATCTTTAATGCTCATGCCTTTTTTCTTCTCTGTTCATGAATCTTAGAGCCCACAGATAACTGACACAGAATGTTGAGAGTAATAGGATACAAAAACTTATGGCATTTTGGAGATCTGGTAGTCTTTTGGACAATATTCCTAACATTTGTCTATTCTATCTGCTCTCATGGATTTTATAGACTAATTCCTAGCAAAAAAAAAAAAAAAACAGTCTCTATAGGAGAGCTTTACATATAGGCAAGGGATCTCTGAATGATTATTTTTTGAAAATATATTTCTAAAATACAAATTGAGTAACGTACTTCCCATAAACAGGTAAAAACAATGATTTATTTAAATAACCATTAAAAATTTGAAATGGACTCATAACAGAATGGTATTCTCAGAGCATACTGGAGCTATTTAATTCAGTGTTTGGAGTCCCAGGGAATCACAGGGCCATGGCATGTAAACTGTAGGCTCATATGTCTTCAAGTTGCATTACTGCCGGGATCTTCATTAGTAAAGGAGAGTAAGACTGCATTTTATAGTGTTTTGCTCTTTTAATAACCATCTTGTGAAGTTGGTAAGATGATACTCCCCACTTTGTAAATGAGAAAAGTGGGATTCAGAGTCAGTAGTGATATATGAGGAAGCTGCAAATTCAGACCAGCTTTCCCTAGATAACACTTTGCCAAGGGTGCCACGATTCCATCAAGTGCCTGGGCCATGAATTCACTTTCTTTCCCTTTTTTTCTTTCACACACATCTATGTTCAGTATATGTAAAGTCAGTGCTATCACTTGTCTCCATTTTTGTCACCCGCTGAGGTGACAGGCAGTCTTCCAGATCTTAACTTTTCACATTAGATGGTGCAGAATACTAATTTTGAATCCTACTTCTATCATAAGCAAATGTTCCAATGCTAAACATATGGTCAAAAGTAATTAAATACATATTTTGCTTGATATTTCAGAGAATTGACTTTCCCCAGTAGAAAGGATTTTGTGAAATGAGTGATTAAATTAATGAAATACCATAGAGTATGTTTATGAGGTTGGTATGTAGTAATGGCAGAAAAAATAAACACGGAGAGTAATGTTTTGTTATTCTGAGGTATTTATTGTCCTTGACTATTATCCAGGAACAGATGGCAGAGGCTGTCAGCTGGGTTATGAGGCCCCAGCAAGCAGGAAGTAGGTGATGATAAATGGCTGGTAATTTCCCATAGTGGAGCCACCATCCAGAAGGCACTGCTGAAATGAATTGATGCGGGGCTAAAACATCATCTCTGGAATTTTGTCCAACATTTCATATTTTTTCCTTAAGAAAAGCAAAACACAGAAGTCTTGTCCTTTGCCTCTATGAAACCTTCAGAAAACTGACAACAATTTGTTGGTTCCATAAACAAAATTATTGGCCTTGTCTAAGGGTGAAACCTCATATTTCTTCCAAGATATGTTGGAATTATTTTTTCCTTCTGAAAACACTTGAGTTTACTGAATATTTTTTTTCTTTAATCACTTTTTGCCATCCTTACCTTGATTTGGTTGGTTTGTTTGGTTAAAAGTTTGATCTAGAAATTTTTCAAATTTATTTGAATCTATTTTCAGGTAAAAGAAGGAAAGATTGATTTGATTTATTTAAACAACTGATTATTAGGAATATATTTTGGGAAAAAATGGGTTGGATTCAAAAATAGAGGAAACATATCTCTTTTGTTCAAAGGAGATTGATGTCTTAATATAGTAAGCAAGTTTCTATTATGAAGTCAGAATAAGTTAGAATTGCAGTTGTATCACATTTTATCTGTGTGTCTACAGCCAATAATTTTATCTTTCTGTACCTTTTAGAAGCCAACATTTATAGCAGGTAACAGGCAATTAGGAAGTGGTAGCCTGTCTGGACGTGGTGGCTCACACCTGTAACCCCAGTACTTTGGGAGACCGAGGTGGGTGGATCACAAGGTCGGGAGTTCAACACCCATCTGGCCAATATGTCTTGATATTTGAAGTATCAAGATGTAACTTCTAGGCTGGGTGTGATGGCTTATGCCTGTAACCTCAGCACTTTGTGAGGCCAAGGCAGATGGATCACTTGAGGTCAGGAGTTTGAGACCAGCCTGGCCAACATGGTGAAACCCTGTCTGTACTGAAAATACAAAAATTAGCTGGGCGTGGTGGCAGGCACCTGTAGTGCCAGCTACTTGGGAGGCTGAGGCAGGAGAATTGCTTGAACCCAGGAGGCAGAGGTTACAATGAGCTAAGATCCCACCACTGCACTCCAGCCTTTGCTCTGTCAAAAAAAAAAGTGATAGCCTAATATGAAGAAATAGTGATGGTAACAGTGATAATAATAATGGCAATACCATGCAGTGGAAGAAGCAGCCTGTAAAATAATCCAAAGAATCATACTGGGAGGAAAGCACAAGTAGATATAGCCACCCAGCCTGTGGGCTTCACGTGGAGTGAGGCAAGGCACAGATACCTCCCAAGTAAGTGGCTACAGAAATGATAGTGAGATCTACTTGCTGTCAGAGGTGAACTGCTCCATATATCACAAGTGAAAAATACAAAAAATAAAAAGTATGCGGGCTGTTTAATCAACATTTAAGTGTATTTTAAGATTATTTAATGCAGTAATAGGGGATGACAATAATCTGATACTTGACGTTCCCACAAGAAGCAATCATTTAAAAGCCTCTTCTAATTGTTGTCCATCTTAAACATTAATCACTGCTTCTTTGAGGTTTAATTTATGATGTTAAACTGCAGGTGTAAATTGATGAATGAATACAGAAAAATATTGGTTTTTCAAGTCCAAAATTGAGTAGAAAAAAAGCTTATTTTCTTTTTGTGTTTTTTAAATTTTTTTTATTATATTTTAAGTTCTGGGGTACCTGTGCAGATCATGCAGGTTTGTTACATAGGTATGCACATGCCATGGTGGTTTGCTGCATCCATCCCCTTTTCATCTGCATTAGGTATTTCTCCTAAGGTTATCCCTCCCCAGTCAAGAATCAGAAAACATTCAGTTATAAAGACACATGCACACATATGTTTATTGCAGCACTGTTTACAATAGCAAAGGCTTAGAACGAACCCAAATGCCCATCAATGATGGACTGAATAAAAAAGCTCATTTTCTTAAACAGGCATGCATTAAAATACTTTCAGTAATTCCACCCAGCAAGTACCTTGCTTATTACTGGTAGCTTTAGACTATCCAACTTTCCAAATCACAGTTTCTGTTAAATCTCTTAAATAACTGATGTATGTCTAATTTTCATGTGTATCAGGTACAAATTAATCTTACATTCACAGGTGATTATTTGAATAACTTCCTTTTTTCTATGTTTCATTTATTTCAGAAAACACATTTGTTTCACAAACAGGAGAGGGAGACTATTGAGAGTCCATAGGTTATAGTACATTTTTAAACAATTTCTATAAATTAAAACTATAAATTCTAGATGTTCAGGTACCAGAGACCCTTCAGAATTTAGTGTAATGTTCTGGATGGTGGTTCGGCCTCATTGCTATACACTCCCTTATGAAAGACAAAGGGAATTTAAGAAAAAAATTTTTTTGTCCTTACAATAGGGGGGTAGAAAACCTGTCTCTTTACATGGGACTCAAACAAGAAAATTAATTAAGAGAAGAGAGAAACAGGGGCAGGGAAAAAGCTGCATTCATTGGCAGGGGGAAGAAAGATTACAGGGTATTTTGCTAGATAGTAACTCTTAGGGACACATATTGCTTTGAAAATTTGCACCCCTGTAAAATGTATACATACAAACTCTGTGTAATAGTTTCTGGAGTTTAAGTACTTCCAAAAATGTCTGTCTACTGATACCAGGTAAAGAATCCTGGGTCTCTTTAGGTAAGAGAATGCTGATGTCATATGTGCTTACAGTGTATTTTTAATATCAGTTACACTGAGAGCTCAATTTGTTTATTTCTAAAGATACATATCTTGAAACTGGTCTTAAAATCACAATACCCATTTTAACAGTATCGTTCTGATGGATCACTCTTGTTATATTTTATCATTGGCCACACATCCAAAAGACAGAAAATAGTTAAAATATGGAAACAGAGGGCATGCATGTTTTGCCAAATTATACTTCATAATTTATAAGTGATCTGAACGAAAATATCCTAGAAAAAAAGTTTAACTCCTTTGTCAATGTAAAAATGTTGATAAAATTATTTGAACATTTATCTAGATCCTGAAGCTGAGAAGTACATCATTAAACTCATTCTTGCAAAAATACATATGTATTGTAAATCTTAAAATTTGTAAATTATCTATTTTTATAAACATACTTTGTTTTATAAATAGTATAATGTTATATATATGTCTTATCTATCAAATTCAGAATATTTACTTCTGACTCACTAAAAGAGAGAAAAGAGGAAGGAAATTGTAATGAAATATTTCAAGAAATGTTCCTGAAAATGATTAAACTATCCCTACCCCTGGATGCATCACTGAGATACTTCAATCCATTAATGATGAAAGGATGATTCCAAAAGCTTCCAGAGAGGTGGGGAAAGTGATATACAAGGAATCAGGGGTCAGAATGGCTTTGGGTTTCTCAACAGCAAAACCCAGGTGAGAAAGCAGTGTAAGGAGCAGCACATGGATGTGCACCATAGACTCATTTTAGGCTACACATTGATTAAACGTGAAAGTTTCAAACTGTCTGAATTATACATTATTTTATTTTTATTTAGGGGAGTTGTAATGAAAGTATCATTCTTAGAATTCTTTGCTCTTAAATATGAACTCCACATTTCAAATATACACATTTGCTTAAATGTATAAGAAATGTTTCATGTATATAATTTCAAATTTACTTTGAATTTTTCCTTACATTAAAATATGAGAAAAGAAACAATTTGTAACCATCTGTTGAAGTTGAAACAATCTTCTTTAAATTCTGACCCAGTAACCAGTCATGCTTTTTGCTCCAAATTCAACTGGCACTGCACTGTGCTTGATTTTTGACATTTCATGATTCTCTGCTGTTCCTGGATAGTTTGGCAAGGGTTGTCTTTTGGACCTGGAATGTTCTCAGCCTTTGGGACCAGATGCAAGTGTTGTCTGCCTGTGAATCCCTTCCTGCCTCTCTGACAATGCAGGGGCACTCATATTTACGGCATCACTGTCATGTTTGTTATTCTTTGTGTTATTTGTGTGTTTTTACAGTAGTGATAGGCTATGGACAAAGCAGAGCCCATGTCTTATCCAGGCTTGTACCCCATGCCTTTCTTAATGTCTATTCAATGGTATTCCAAGTCTTAATGTCTAATTCAAAGTCATTAAGAACTTTAAAAAATGAATCTATTTTAAAGGATTTATATCATTTATGGTAATTTTAGGCACCATGATTCAACAAAATTATCTTTTTCATTATTTTTAAAATTTTATATGTAATGTAGATCATGTATTCCATATCCAGGGCTTTTGGCTAGGCAACCTACAGCATTGAATAGATCAGCAACAATGCAGAATGAAACACAGAATTCCTAGAAAACAACCTATAGTTCTATAGTAAATGAATCACATGAGAAGTAAATGTCCAACGGGATCTTTTGTGGGAGTGATCACAATAGACTAAAATTGCTAGGAATTAGAACAGTTATTATTATGGATTTGTACAGGACTGTAGATGAGAACAGTCACCAAAAATGGGAGACTATTTTAATGAACTGTGTGTGAATTGATGAGGGTCTGATTTGGTGTCAGAATAGAAAAATAGATACAATTTGCTTATGAAGAAAAATAGATGCAATTTGCTGGTTGTAATAGATATAGTTTGCTTATAAGCTGTACAGGGCTAAAGGACCTGCTTGCAAGGATATATCCATTATCCAGATGTGTATTGGAATATACACTCATTTTGTTTTATTAAAGCTTGGTTCCAACCAGAACTAGATTGATGTTTACTTTGTTCATAATTTGGATCCTTCTCTCTTTACACAATTTTCTTGTACTACACAGGTTTTATGCATTGGTTTTTAATTAAATTAGCAAGACTGTTGATTTTGGAAGTTTATTTGACAAGCTGTGATTTCTTCCCTCTAGACAGAATGGATAAACACTATTTTTATACTATTATATTTTCAAGACATATATAATAATTAAGATAAATGCTAAGTAGGAAGCTCAAAGGTATGAATCAGATACAGAATGATGGCATACCAAGTTACAGAGCTTTCCTTTGTTGACTCTGTTTCCCCTTTTCTGGCTGTTAATGGTGTTACTTTATTGTTTCTATGAAAACATGTCACATGCTGACATTCATGCAATCCCAAGAAGAGACAATGACATAGTAATTGTCCAGCTTTGACAACTACTGTCTTCAAACAGTGGCCAGCTTGCGGTAGCCTCATCAAAATGAGTCCAAGGAACAAACAATGCAAATAAAACAGGAGAAGTAACTCTATTTTTAAATTTTTTTTCTGGAAAAAAATCATTTCCTACTCTTGGTTTTCACAGCCAGAGCCTTTTACTTTGCTCTTATCTGGGTTTACCATATTTTGACTATTTTTCTCTGGTCTCCAACTCATTTAAAGCCTTTCTTGGCTCCCATTCAGACTGGCACCAACAAGGGCAGTGTTTCTCCCATTGTTAAGGTGAATCTTTCTTTTTATTTCTCAGCTCTTTCTCTTTGACTCTTGAATCATCACCAAGCCTCTACTCCTTGCTGGTCTAAACTTGGCTGTCTTTCCCACTGTTGTTAAAATGTTTAGTTATAATTTATAAAGGGAAAAACTGTGTATTAAACATGATTCTCCAGAGTTTTAAGCTTGTTCCTCAAAACCTGAAAGAATATATGAATAATTTTATCAATTAGGCAAATAATTGCCTTCTCCAGGCCAGGCCCAAGAAATAAAGTCGCAAGAAAGAAAACATTCCTTCCTTCATAAAACTGATAGTCTTCGGGAAAGACTAAAATATCAGACATACTGAAAATAATGTAATTTGAGAATGTGACGAGGACAATGAAGAAAACTAAAGCGGGTGATGATATCATTCATGTGCAGTGGGGAAGTATTACTTTTGAATGATCAGCTGGAGCAGACCTGTGGGAAAGGTACCACTGGGCCTAGCACATGAATGATGAAGAGGACAGGGCAATGCATACATTCAGGCAGAGCTTTCCAGGCATGAAAACGACAGGTGCTAAAAGCCCTGGGATGGGAAATAGGTAAAAGTATTAGGGAGCAAAAGGAAGACATTACTGGACTTTGGTGTTTGAAAAGAAAGGCATCAGACCATGAGGTGAAAGGAGGGCAAGAAAGGGACACAAGTGGCCACGTGGCCAATGGGAGAGGGTGGCCTGGATTCTCACAGCAGAGGCTTTGCTTTTCTCATTGCTCTGTCTGCAATGACCACATAAAGATGGGGACAGTATACTCAGGAAGAACTGAATGGATATTGATTATGAAAGTGAATATTGTAGCCAGGTGTGCTGGCTCATGCCTGTAATCCCAGCACTTTGGGAGGCTGAGGCAGGCGCACCACCTAAGGTCAGGAGTTCAAGACCAGCCTGGCCAGCATGGTGAAACCCTGTCTGTACTAAAACCACAACATGAACTAGGCATAGTGTTGTGCACCTGTAATCCCAGGTACTCCAGAGGCTCAGGCAGGACAATCGCATGAATCTGGGAGGCAGAGGTTGCAGCGAACTGAGATCATGCCACTGTACTCTAGCCTGGGCAACAAAGTGAGACTGCATCTCAAAAAAAAAAAGTGAATGTTGAAATAGAAAGGGAATTATGGGGTGTTAGCATAGAAGCTGGAGAAAATTAGGGTTTATGGAATTCAGGTAAGGGACAATGATAGTTTGGAGCAGAGTGACAGTAATTGAGAAGGAATATGGTAGAAATAACTGGACTTGCTGCCGGCATATACATGAAAGATGGGAGAAGTGCAAAATCCAAGATAAGAATTATTTTTGGCTTGGGGCTCTAAAGGGTATCAACATAGCAGCATATTTAAGAAATGAAATATAAATCAGTTAAGAATCTGTAATTGTCAACAGACAGTATAGTTCTACATATTCACACAAGTGGTTCTGTCTTCCAAAATTCAGGTGCTACTTAGATGACTAGTAGTATTTATTATGTATATATTAATGATAACTCATTTTAATATGTACTATGGAACACAGGTAAAAATAAATATGATTCATGTCACAATGATATAACAATCTAGTTGATAGGTAATATATAAGATTTTCATTTATGGATAGCATCAAGGCTATATATAGTGAGTATGAATTCAATGCCAGAATGATTACCTGGGCTGAGGTGGTTGTGGAAGAGGGCATAAAAAGAAGTTTTGAGACAGACTTCAAAACATATGTCTCATTCAAGTCAGTATAAAAGAGGAAAGCATGCTAGGCCAATGAAAACATCACAAGAAAGGATGAAAAATTACTCTATTAGAATGTTGAATGAATTGGAAATTGACAAGAATAAAAATGACTAGTCCCAAATTAGCAAATTTAATTCAAGGCATGACTAATGTCAAACCAGTTAGAAAAATTGTACATGAGGGAAAACAGGGTACTGTGCTAGGGTAAAAACCACCAGAAAAATAACAGTTGATGGATTTAGGACTTATTTATAAAGAAAAAGTGGAACAACATGTCAACAAATGGGATGATGACAGCAAGTAAGTGAAGAGCATCAGAAATTCAAATGTTAAGTTCCAGTGGCTGGAGATTGAATACCCAGTCAGTAAAAGGAGGAGGCAAGAATTAGGACAGGGTAGCACCCATCAATTTTTAGACCTGTAGAATTTCAGGTCTTGGTGAAATCCCACAAGAGATACTTTTAGATGAATGGAATCTCAAAGGGTTTTAGGCTGGAAATTTATATCTAAAGGAAAAGCATTAGAAGTGCTACTTGATTTTCATGATGAAAGGATGGAGGGTACTAATGAAAGGATGAGTGTCTCTAAGAATTTGGGCAGGATAGGAGCCCACTCGTGATGAAGGAAGAGGAAGAAGTGAAAAGTACACAGGAGGTGAAAATGGAACTTGAAGAAATCTGGAAAGAAGCAGCATTCAAGAAGCTCATGGGCTTGGGAGGAAGAGTTTTAAGAAGGGGGTGGTCTTTACAACATACAGGTCACAGAAAAGCTTGAGGGAGAGAAAATGTGACAAAAAGACATCTTCCAAATCAGCTAATAAGGATATCTTCCTAGTAGAGATAAGAACACTTAGAACCATTCTTTAAATCACACAGCTAATACATTCAGCCAGGACTAATATGTAGATTCCTTTGCAAAAGAATTATGAACATACCTTTCCTGGATCACAGATGATTACCTAGTTTTGGGGTTTGCTACTGACTTTGATATTTTAGGATGTTGCAGACATCTAGCTTTCTCTCCCAAATCCATGTTCCTTTCTTCCTGCTTTTTCATGCTGGCCTCTCAGAACATATACCAGCCCCTCCTTGCTGCTCGGTGTGGCCACATGACCAGGTTTAGCCAACTTGAAAGGAACAGGCAGATGTGTGAGCTTTGCACATATGTTGCTTGAAATTGCTTGCTTTGTTTTTCACCTTTCCCCAAATCTTGAAGTTGGAGCTCAGACTTGGTGGTGAATCACCTTCAAACATGTAGATGAGAATGATGAAATTTTGAAGTCCAGATTAGTTCCATCTTCTACCTCTGGAACTAGATGATGTCAAAGGTAGAAGATGGAACTAACCTGGACTCCAAAATATCTTTGTGGAGCCAAGGTTTCCATGCCAGCCTGGTTTGCCCATTCCCAGTTTCTTTGTTTCTTTTTCATAAAAGTTTGTTTGTTATAAACATAACATTCTTGTTACAAAAATGTGCCTATTTTTGTCATAAAAATGTGCCTATTCTTTAATTTATTTGAGAAATTTGACCCTGAGTTTATTTCGCTCCCATCTTTGTAACGCGGGCTCCTATTTTCTCACTCTCATGAGAAAGCGTGTTCACAGAAGGTTTTGATAGTACAAACAGTTGGTAAGTCAATCTTACATTGAGACTAGAAAATATTTATTCTCTACACTTTTGTTTTTCCAAACTCCTTGTCACTTCTCATTTTTAATACATGGCATGCCACTTCACACCTGCCTTTATTGTGTCAGTTTTTCTTTCTTCCTAGAATGGCCTTTCCAATTCTTTGTCTGGCTTATTCTACCCTATTTCATAAAATCCAGATCATGAAGCCTTCCCTGAGTCACCTAAAAAATTAATTATTTCCTTCCTTGGCCCATATGTATGTGACCCACATGCAAGACTCTATATGTAGTCCTATTTTCTGATGTTTGTTTTCTCTACAGAATGGACTCCTTGTTGAGAAGATAGCATGACTTATTTGTCTTTGGTCTCTCATCCTCACTCTTTAGAGTTCCTGATATGTGGTAGGCTATAAACTTACTCCAGGTAAAGACTTAAGAGAATAGAAAAAACAAAAAACAAAACAAAAAATACTTTCTCTTTTTTTCAGGTAACAATTCTTTCACTATTAGGAATTTTAAAGCCAGGAAGGAAAGAAGTTAGCAAACAGGTATAAATGAGCAATTCAACGATTATTCTCTATAACAAGAGGCAGTCATTATCTGCAATGATAGGACCCGTCAGAGAGATTTTCTTTCATCATTAAATAGTAAAGCTAAAGAGGATGGTAAAGTTTTTCCAAATTGAGAAGGACAGAGAACATAATGAGGTTTGATCTGGTCACTGTTTTATTTATCCTTCTGCTCTTGATCAGGACTCAGACACAAAATGTGTTAAAACTGCGCAAAGATACACACGTGCACACACATGCATTCACACACACATACATATACACAGACACACACATTCATACACACACCTACACATATACATACATACAGATACAAACCCACACACATGCACACCACACATACTTATACACACACACACACACGCGCACACACACACACACACACACACCCCTCTTCCCAAACATACATCTATACACTTTGTTTTATGCCCAGACTGTGTTCTATGTCAATCTCAAACTGAAACCCAGAATCCAAGGCTTAATGCTACAGGTGAAAAGTAAAATCACCTTAAACCCTATGATTTTGTTAATATTACAGAATCTGATTTTTTCGCACGTTCTCTCCCACTACAGACTGATGGCTGAAAGTGACAGCCAAGCATCCATCTTTAACCAAATGAAAAAATAGGAGAGAAGGAATCCCGAGGAATGCAAAGGGAGTGGAGGAAATGGGCCACATCCAGGAGGGAATGGCACAGCATGGGTGATGAGGGCAAGTTGTTTATATGGAGCCTTCTTGGCTTACTATTTCCCAGGCAGTGTGCTACCAGCCTTAGTATTCTGTGGTAATTTTCACTCTTCAGGGTGTATAGAAGAACCAGGTCAGGGACTCTATACTAAAATTGTAGAATGGGGCTCATGGGATGGTGCCCTGGGGAGACAAGAGCCTTCCTGGAATGGGCTTGGGTTCTGGCTCCTCCTTGACCTGATTGACTTTGGGCTACTCACTCAATAGCTTTACACCTAAATCTTTTTAAATGCAAATTGAGTGGATTCTACCAAATGATCTTGAAGTCCCTTTGTCTAAGATTTTGTTCTTTTTTTTCCCTGAACTCTACCAAATGACCCATATTATCTGTTACCAAATGACCCATATTATCTAAGTCTGTATTATCCTAATTTTCCATTGTTATTACAAAATGGAATTCTACAGTGGGCCTTGTGCTCTCGGGTCTTGATTATGCTCTTGCTCCTCATACAATAAAAAGAGACTCACTTTCTGAACCTCAAGAAATATTTTATAGCTTGCATACAGAAGTTTTGTTGGCTGAGGATAGCAGTCATAAAGCATGAGTGAAATGTATTTCAAGTGTAAGAGTAATTATTGATCACTTTACTATCTCTAAGTTGTCAAAAACTTCTCATGTGCCTACCCTAGATTGTATACACATCCCTTTCCAAATCTCTGATTGACACAAGTGGAAGTTTCCATTTGTAATTTAAAGATAACATCTTTGCTTAAAAAAAAAAAAAAAGGCTGTTCATTGATATGCAGATTGAGAAATCAGTGTGTCCTTTAGGAATTTCAAGCTGTGAAATCAACCAAAGGTTTGCAGAATAATAGGATCCTTGAGCCTTTTATGATTGTAAGACTTTGATCTGCTAACAACAATTCACTCAGTTGTATCTGTGAACCTCACTTAATGTGAAAAAGCGAAGCATGATCTCCAGTAAGTGCTTTTAATGCAGAAAACATGGTCTTACTTCCAAATAAGAGTCCTCATTTATATATTCATAGCACAAGATCACTTGTAAAGATTCAACGACCAATTCATCTTTCACATATTTAACATTTATTGAGTGCTTGTTTTTGCAGGTACTAAGAATATACCAGTTATCAAGAAAGAGCTTCTGTTCTCCTGAAACTTGTAGTCTAGTTGGGGTTTGGAGAGAAGAAATAGGCAACAAACAAATGAACAATTAATAATGAAGGCATCTTTTTCAGATGATGATAAATGATAGAATAAAAATGATATAGGATAGGGTAACAAAATGATGGGGCTATGACATTAGCCTACTCAACTCTCTTTGAATAGTTTTTCATCGAAGATTATATTCTGATACATAAAACAGAAACTCCAAAACAGCACTGGCTGAAGCAGGATATAAATTTGTTTCTCTTTCATGTCATATATTTGCAGAAGTAGGCATGTCATATATTTTCATGTTACTTATTTGTAGTAGTAGACAGAGCTCTTACATTAGGGACCTAAATATCTTCTAGTTTTATTGTTTTTTTGTCTTTATAGTCTACTGTCCTAACTGTGCCCCAGCTGATCTTACTGTTGCAAGAAAAAGAGATGGGGGAATGCATTAGTCTGTTCTCACATTGCTGATAAAGACTCACCCAAGACTGGATAATTTGTAAAAGAAAGAGGTTTAATTGACTCACAGTTCCACATGGCTGAGGAAGACTCACAATCATGGTGGAAGGTGAGTGAGGAGCAAAGTCACATCTTACGTGGCAGCAGGCAAGAGAGCATGTGCAGGGGAACTCCCCTTTATAAAACCATCAGATCGCATGAGACTTATTCACTAACATGATAACAACATGGGAAAGACCCAACCCCTTGATTCAATTATCTCATGGGAGGGGTCCCTCCCATGACATGTGGGAATTATGGGAGCTACAATTCAAGGTAAGATTTGGGTGGGGACACAGCCAAATCATGTCAAGGAAAGAGTAGCAAACCTTCTTTGAGTAGCACTGCTGGATATCACCTACAAGTTCTGCTGTAACTCGCTTCTCAGAAATTAGCTACATTTCCCTATCTGGATGCAAGAATAAGGCAGAATTGCAGTCTTTTAGCTGAGAACATTGGTAAAAAGAGGAGAGGTATATTTGGTGCAGTAGGTATTTGCACCGATTGTCAATTATGTTTCAGGTACTGTGGGTGTTTTTATTCCCCAAGTCAGTGGTTTTTTACTGCTGATTTTTACCTTAGCAAGATACGAACTATAAGGAAAGCCAAATTATAAGAGAGATCTACACCAAAAAGTACAAGATAAAAAAAAAAAAAGATAAATAAGAGCAGAAGCATGTTAGGAAAATGTTAAAACAATTTGGCGTACTTACTACCATAGAAAGAATTTCTGCTCCAATACTACTTCTGTGGGCTCTTGGCTATTGTAGTCATCAGGTCAGGAGCAACAAAGGGAAGATAAATGGGAGGTTGTTTCAGAGAGAGGAAGCAGACACAAAGGCCCTCAGAAGAAAGTGTGTATGGCGTGTTTGAAGAAGAGCTAGCAAGGAGTCCCATGTGGTTGCAGGGTGGACACAGCGGAGTGTGGCTCATGACAATTTCAGAGAAGCACCAGGAGATGGGGTCTGGAAGAGTCCTTTAGGCTGTGGGTAGCACTTTGGATTTTACCCTGAACGAGAAGGGGAAGTCGCTGGCATGTTTTGAAGAAGGGAGTGACATGATTTGACATATATTTTGAAAGAAAAGTATCTCTTGTATGAATTATTTTTAAAAAGATAAATTAACATAAAAATGAATGATAAATTTGGTTTTCAGGCATAGATGTGCCATTTTATAAATTACCATGTTCTTAGAACTTCAGAAGTGCCATTTGTCTCCCAAAAATGAAGAGTTTATTTGCTAATTAGCTTACTCACAGTACGTATAATAAATCATATATCTGTAAAAATCAATGAAGGGCCTAAGATTTTACCTTACTTGCAGACTGCCATCATTTGTGTGACCGTTTGTTGAGCCTCAGTTCCCACAGGGGTAACATCAAGAGAGCCAAGTGACCCCTGCCCACCCAGTGCATTGCATTACAAGAAAGGCAGCTTGAGATTAGAGAAAACAAGTCATTTATAATGGGCATCAGGTATGCCCCTGCCCTTTGTTTGTTCCATGGAAACACACTTTCTCTGTCTTCCGGGGTTGTTCATTACCAGAAGGTCCTTGGAAAAAAAGAGACCAGAACAAGAGTCACTGCCTCCTCACAAGAAATGCAGAAAGGCAAGAGGCTCTGGAGAATTATTTCCCATAAATGCAATTTTAGTAGTATCATTTTAGGATGTTAATATGAACGTATTTGTGCAAGATATGCCAATTATATTATAAATTATGCTAATGTGAATTATAGATTTTGTGTGTCATTTTAGGATATTAATATGAAATACCACTTATACTGATAGTTGATGTGTTAAGGTACCTTAGAAGTATTAAGAGTTCTTTGCAATGTGGCACACAGACGTTTCACAATATGATTTCTACAAATAGATGACTTGGATTTTAAAAAGGCAATTAAAGCAAAAAACTACTCTTCTACTCATATATAACATGTCTTCTACTCATATAGACACCAAATGTGTAAGTTCTTTGCACACCAAGCAACACTCCAATTCTCTTTGCCCGCCAACTGGGTGTCCAACAATTCAGTTTCATTCTAATAGTAGCTACCTGGAGTTGACATCAATCCACACACATTAATGGCTCATTCCTACAATACTGTTCCCATTTCAGACACCAGTCTTAAGTCTCAAGTTGTCACCTGTAACTTCTATCTGACTAGCTGGAACCCCTTCTTTAGTTCAATAAATTGCTATAATGGCTCAAGGAACTCAGGGAAATGCTTTACTTACTATGACTAGATTATTATAAAAGACACAACTTAGGAAAAACCACATGAAAGAGGCAAGGTATAGGGAAGACGCGTGGAGCTTCCATGCTGTACCCAGGAGTACCACTCTCCGAGCTCCTCCATGTGTATACCAAGCCAAAAGCTCTCTAAACCCCATTATTTAGGGTTTTTGTGGAGGTTTCATTTCCTAGTCTTGCCTGATTAAATCACTGGGCATTGGTGATCAAGTCAATCTCCAGCCCTTTCCCTCTTTCCAGAGGTCTAGGGTTGGGACAAAAATATCCAACTACTCTAAATATACTTTGGTCTTTCTGGTGACAAGTCCCTAGCCTCCAAGGGTCACCTCATTAGCATAAACTTAGATATGACCAAAAAGGAATTATTATGAATTTTAAAAAGATACTTGTCTCACCCAGATCATTTGGGAAATTCCAAGGATGTTATGATCTAAGCGTCAGGAACTGGGGACAGAAACCAAACATATATTTCTTATTACGCTGCAGCAGCATTATTTCTTGTCTTATAACTGATGTTTGTGAAACTAAATACTTTTCATATCAAATAATGTTTTCTCATCTATTACAGCTCTAATTTTAGGGTTCTGTTGCCATAGCAAGTATGAGACTAAATATACAAGTCTCATTTAAGAATCCTAAGATTTTTTTATCTTTCTTTCATTTCTGTCATGCAATGGAAAGTGCCTCAAATTTTCTTTTTAAATTCCTATAAAAATTTAGTGCAAAGGATATAGCTGTTTATATTCACTATAAATGCATGTATATATATATATGTATATGAACATATACATATACATATATATATGTACATATATATATACAATAAATTCTGATTTTACAAGTGTCTATTAATGTTAAAGTTACTCAATATTTTCTCTGTGAAATATATCAGTTAATTTTTTAAAATCTTATATACCAATGCTATGCTTTCTTTGCTTTTAAACATAAATACAGAGCAAGTGGGATTTATTTCAGAAATGCTAGGCTGGTTCAACATTTGAAAATCAATCTATGTAATCCGTCATATCAAGAGATGAAAAATTATGGGATTATATCAATTTACACAGAAAAGACATTTGACAAAATTCAATACTTGTTTGTGACAAAAATTGTCCCTATACTAGGAATGGAGAGAACATCCTAAGCTTTATTAAAAGCATCAATATAAAGCCTGTATCTAACATTAGAAGTTATGGTAAAAGAACGAATGACTTACCTCTAAGATCAGAATTAATATGAGGATGTCTGCTTTTCTCACTACTATTTAACATAGCACTGGCAGTTCTAGTCTCTGCGGTAATGCAAGAAAAAAGAAAGAAAGAAATCCATATACATTGGAAAGGAAGAAGTAAAACTGTTTCTGTTTATAGATGACATGATTATCTGCATAGAAAACACCAAGGTGCCCAGAAACAAAACAACAATAAAAAACTTTTTTAAATTAATAAATTATTTCAGTGAGGTCATAGGACAAAAGGTTACCAAAAAATGTCAGTTGAATTTCTTTATACTATCAAGGAACAAATTGAAACAGAGATTTTTTAAAAAAAAAATGCAATATCTTTGCAGTTTTTCCAAGGAAAATAAAACATGTACAGGATCTGTATGATGAAAGAAGACCTAAACAATTAGAGAGATATATCACATTCATGTATTGCAAGACTAATATACTAATGATATCAATTCTCAACAAACTGATATACAAGTTTAAGGCAATTCCTATTAAAGTCTCAGCAAGTTTCTTTATTAACATTCAAATTATCCTAAGGTTAATACTAAAATTTACATTAAAATGTAAAGACCCTAGAATAATCAAGACAATTTTAGATCTTAATCTATAGCTGCAGTAATCAATACAGTGTAATCCTGACAGAATTATAGACTCATAGGTAAATGGAACAGAATTAAGAATCCAGAAAGAGATCTAGAAAAATATACCAAACTCATTTTTGGTGAAGAACAAAACTAATTCAATGGATTAGGGGTAGCCCTTTCAGTAAATGATTCTGGAGCAATTAGACATTCATAAGAAGAAAGATAAACTTTGACCTATTTTCTCACACCTTATATGAACCTCACACTTTAGCTCAAAATAGATTATAAATTTAAAACATAAAACTATAAAACTTTTGGAAAAGGATATAAGAGCAAATCTTTGCTACCTAAACCTAGGCAAATAGTTCTTATAGATTGGACACTGCAAGCATGATCCATAGAGGAAAACTTGATAAATTGTGCTTAATATTTTTAAAAATGTTCTGCAAAAGACTGTTATAAAGATAAGAAAATTACATGCTAGAAGAAAATATTTACAAATTGCATATCTGACAATAACCTTGTATTTAGAATATATAAAGACTTTCAGAATTCAATATTCAAAAAATCCAATTAATGCTCAGAAAACATGCACAGACATTTCACTAAATAGGATATATTGTTGGAAAATAAGTACATAAAAAAATATTCAACATCATGAACCAGTAGATAAATGCTCATTAAAACTGCAGTGAGAAATAGGTACATATCTATTAGAGTGACTAAACTAATAAATAGGAATAACATTAAATGCTGGTGACGATACAAAAAATGGATCACTCATACAGTGCTAGTGGATACAAGAATGGTGCAGCTATCCCAAAAATAATTTGGTACTGTTTTTCAAAACTAAAGATGGACTTAGCATAAAACCCAATAATTGCACTCTGAGGCACACATTCCAGATAGTAAACACTGATTTTCATGAAAGAACTTAAACATGAATGTTCATAGTACCTTTTTTGGTAAAAGGACCAAACAGGAAATGATTCAAAAGTCTTTTACCGAGAGAATGGTTGAACACCATGTGGTATATCCACAGCATGAAAAACTTTTTAACAATAAAAAGGGAGCAAGGCTGCATGTGGTGGCTCACACCTATGATCCCAACACTTTGTGGGACCAGTGTGGGAAGATTGCTTGAGCCCTGGAGGTAGCGATCAGCCTGGGCAACATGGCTGGTCTCTACAAAAGTCCGAACATTGTCTCTACAAAAAAACAAAAATAATTTAGCCAGGCATGGTGGTGTATACCAAGGTGCTAGCTACTTAGCAGGCTGAAGCAGGAGGATTGCTTGAGCCCAGGAGGTGAAGGCTGTGGTGAGCCCTGTTCACACCACGGCACTCCCACCTGGGCACCGGGCGACAGAGCAAGACCCTGTCTCAAATATAAATAATAAATAAAAATAAAAAGAGGACAAAACACTGGCACACAAAATAACAACTTGGATCACCATCAAGGAAATTATAAAATAGGCCTTCTCAAAAGGATACATGTTGCATAGTTTCATTAATGTAACATTTCTGAACCATCCTAATCACAGAAATGAAGAACAGATTAGAGATTGACAGGGGTTAGAGATGAGAGACAGCGGATTTTGCTATAAAGGAGTAACTTTAGGGAGATTGTTAATGCTATGATAGAGTAATGCTATGATAGAGTATTTTGATTGTGTTAATGCTATGATAGAGTATTTTGATCGTGGTGGTGGTAACTAAAAGCTACACATGTAACAACTGAATAGAACTACAGACACACCCTTAGAACCATAGTAGGCACAGAAGAGCACATGTATAATGGTGAGGTCTTAACAAGTTCTATGGGTTGTAGACATGTCAACTTCTTGGTTTTGACATTTTACCTTAGTTGTAGAAAATGTATACAAGATTTTCCCTAATAGTTATCTGTGACCTTCTGTGCATCTGTATTTATTTCAAAATAAAAAGTGAACAGAAAATGTGAAGTTGGGTGTCATGTCAAGTAGACAATCAGGCCAATATATATGTGTTGCTTAATGTCTAATTAATTCCTGACTTTAGGTACTAGTAATATAATGTTAACATTAGCAGGGATTGTCATAATTTTTTTGTCAAAGTTTGCTACCAATTAAAATAAGTCTAATACATTTTGGTAAGTATGGAGAGGGATCTATATTCAGTATGTATATATTCAAATTCCATACATATAGCTCATTTTAATTTAAAAAAATGTAACTGAGTTTTTAAGAAATGATTTTAACTCTGTTATCACATATAAGGATAACAGTGGAAGAATGTATATTAAACTATTGAAGATAGTTATTTCAGAAGTATAGCATGTTTTCATTTCTTTCATTATGTGTATCTTTATATTTGGCATTTCTATGCCTTAGTAATTTTTTCTTTTAATCAGAAAAAATGTCAAATAGGATAAAAATAAAATGAAGCCTAGCATCAACTTATAGACTAAAATACAGCAATATCTTTAATACAGCGATTCAAAATGTACTAATTTTGAATTAGTACATTTCGAATCATGTTGGGCAGCTGGCTGGACAGAAGCCACTCAGGGCACTGCCTCTGGGTTCTCCAGCCTTCAAAAGTGGATCATGCCTGCAAATGTCAAATCCACTCTGTTCACACAGCTCTCTTTAGGGTTACCTAATGCTAATTTATTAAATTGGAAATTGAAAAAAAAAAATAGGACAAAGTCATTGGTTAGAAAGGATTAACAGCACCCATGAATGAATGGTATGCAAATAAAAGATGTAATGTATTTAAAACACATTCTGAAGATATCTGAAACAACCACAGCGTGAATCTGGTGTTGCTGTGCAAACCCCTTTCAGTGAGGTTGGGGAGGCTCTGGTTAGTGGGGATTGCCTGGTACCCTCCGACCTGCTCCTTGTCCGATCAGGTTGTCTGCTTAGTGTTCTGAAAGGGTTTCCAGCCTGTGCATCTAGGCAGCACTGGGTGCTTCGGGCTCACCTAGCTAATACTCCAGAGGCTGTTTTTGTGGCACTACAATTGCTCCCAGTACAGTCATTACAGTTGAGAGAGATTCTTCTGTGACTGCAGAGACTTCCTCACCTCTATTTCTGTTCTGGTAGCTATTTATGTGCATATTAGTTACTGCACAAATCTGCAGCGTGCAAAAGATGGTGGAAGGTTACCTCATTTCCCATAGAATGTGCTTTGCTGAGTCTCCCATAAAACCCCTCCTCGCCTGTAAAATTGTGAATATCTTTTGTGAAATGCTTCTTATAAAATCCTCCCTATCGTTGTGGGTGAATATTTTTATAGAATTCTTAACTTCAGGTGAGAAAAATATCTTTTCAGCTTAATGTTGCTAAGAAAAATTTCCCTCTTCCTTAGCAGTTATCCCTGAATAAATGCCTTTCAATAGGAAAGAATATCTTGGCCTACACAGAGGTAAATTATAACTTATGATGTTGGGCAGTAAATATCATTTTACCCCATCTGGAAAAATAGAATTATCTTTTAACTGAAAATTTAGATTCTAGCCAGTCATATATTACACTGCTTTTGGGACTGGGAACATTTTGTTTCTGTTTTAAACAGAAATTTCAATGATGGAGATGTTTATCTGCAAGAGGCTGCTCAGAGTTCCAAGTAAAGCCATTTTTAATTTTATAGGAAAATTCAGAGATACTGGACAAAGTATTATATAGATTCATAACATTCGAGAACAATCGAATTGAAAAGAAAGCTCAAATTAATGGTCGTAAGTTATAGAAAAAGAAAACAGGCCATAACCTGAGATAGATACAGTCATACACAAGTGTGTGTACACACTCATGCACATGCGTGCGTGCACACACACAATTTAGGCTCACAGGAACTGTCTCATTTGCAGATGGGGAAATTGAAACCTACTGAGAATCACTACTTGCTTGAGTCAAAGAATAAATTTGTGGCAGCATTAGGCCTAGAAAAGAGATTATCCACATCTTGGGAATGCATTCTTTTCAAAATATCTTCATGTTTCTTCTCTGGTTCATGGAAAGTAGGGTTGTTTTGTTTTGTTTTGATGAGTGCAATGCTTTCTTTTGGGTATACTTCATCACCTTCCTAGAGTTCTTATCCTATTATACTCCTTAACCTTCTTTTCTTTTCTTTTCTTTTTCTTTTTTCTTTTTTTTTTTTTTTTGAGCTAAGATCTCTCTCTGTCACCCAGGCTGGAATGCAGCACAATCACAGCTCACTGAAGCTTTGACTTCCTGGGTTCAAGAGACCCTCTAATCTCAGTCTCCCATTACAAGTGTGAGCCACTGTCCTGGCCATGACCCTTAATTTTAATAATTATTTGGGATCATTTTTGTCTTTTCTCTCAGAAGACTTTGAATTCCTATATCTTTTGTTGTATGATACTGTTGTTACTTTATATTGGTTGTTTATGTGTGATTTTTTTTTCATTTACTTGTGCTTTTTTTTTTTTTTTTCCAGATATTACCACTTGTTTTCTACTTATTTGTGTTTATACAGCAGTTTGGCTCCTGCTTTCCCCTGCTTCTTGCCCATATTTCAAGTGGGGAAATTTTTGTGATGAGTGGTCATGCGAGTTTTTATTTTATTTTATTTTATTTTGAGACGGAGTCTTACCCTGTCACCCAGGCTTCAGTGCAATGGCACGATCTTGACTCACTGCAACCTCTGTGAATTTTTGTAGTTTTTAGTAGAGACAGGGTTTCACTAGGTTGGCCAGGCTGGTCTTGAACTCCTGACCTCTTGATCCACCCACGTCATCTTCCTAAAGTTGCTGGGATTACAAGCATGAGCCACTGCAACTGGCCTCAATACTTTCAAGCTTTTTAATAGCCTCACCTGTTTGGGTGAGTTTGGGCTCAGATCCCTAATAGCTCTTAGACCTGAGGATAAAGAGACTCTATTGTTAGTAGCTGAACTGTGGATTGGAAGACTGACCAAAAGAGAAACCCTGTCCTATTGCCCCCAACACTTCTCCAACCTGAGAGCCAAAGAAACTTTCAGCTCATTCGGAGCCAGTGGGTCTTTCTCGGACAGCGGGAGGAAGGTGTATGGAGGCTTTGACCGTAGCGATTTGTAGTGTTCAAGTGGCATCCATACTTTATGCGTGGGGTGTTTATCTGAGATACTCAGAAGAAGAGCAGGGTCCAGCCTCCAAGAATAAAGCTCCACAAACTAGGAACCTGGATTCTAGATTTAGTCTTGATTACACTGGATATGAGGAAGAACAACCAGGGTGAACTAGGAAAGGTCCAGCCACTTAGAATGACCTACATGTTGAAAGGCTGTGGTTTGATGTTCTTTACTCAAGACAGGTTGGAAGGCAGGGAGACCTTGGAAGAATGACTGGCAACTGCTCCTCTTTTGCACAGTTTCCCAATATGAGGGAGTAAGACTTTTGGTGAATCAGTCTCTGTCTCTCGCTTTCACACGTACATATACACACAGAAAAATAAAGTTAGAATCACTGGATTTTATAGCTACAGAGACCTTAAAATTGATTAGTTGCATATTTAAATTTGAAGGATGAACTTTCAGATTGCAGAGATAGGAAAGCCTCATTACCCCAGGCTCCGTCAGGATGGTGCATTCTCTCCGTGCTTTCAGTCGTTCCTTCTCTCCAAGCGTCTTTTCCAATACACCTCATCTATTCCAAAGTGCTAAGAACCGTGAAAGTTTGGAAAATGCTG
Source organism: Cheracebus regulus (assembly GCA_963574635.1). Classification (NCBI taxonomy): domain Eukaryota; kingdom Metazoa; phylum Chordata; class Mammalia; order Primates; family Pitheciidae; genus Cheracebus; species Cheracebus regulus. Next base: position 213,639 of record CAUYQU010020162.1, read on the forward strand.
CTCTCCTGAACAATAAAGGGCCAAATATGGGACTTACAGTGAATGTTTAGAGATCTTTGGAAAGGTACTTTTATAAGGCTATAAATTATTTGTAAACAACATTTAATTCTCTTGTATTCTAAAATGGTTATCTGCCTGACATATTCATAGTGGATTAATTTATGCTTTTTATTTGGCCCCGGATGGATCAACTAAATGGAATTAGAATTATACAAGTAAATGTTATTTCAAACCCTCCAGTCGCAGGAAATAGCTTTATAACAAAATTACGTAACAGCTGCTGCTGCTGCCGGTGACCAGAATGGTAATGTTTTCTTTTGATTTCCTTATAACTGCACAGGGTTATTTAGCCGCAATATCTTCAAAGACTTTCAGTCAAGAGGGACAGAAGTAAAGGACACGAGGGCTTTAGGGGAATACATAAATAATATTTCTGCAGTATGAAGCTCACTCTTTTCTTCTCCTACAAAATCAACTTTGCATATATCTGTCACTATTTGAAGTGTAAATAAAAGAATAAAATTGCTGTGTCAGGGCTTCTCAGATATTATTATGGATCCAAATCACCTGAAAAGCATGTTAAAACGCAGATTCCAATCTCAAGTTCTCAGCTGGGGGCTGAGAATCTGCATTACTGAGGAGCTCTCTGATGATGTTGCTTCTGGTGTTTCTTATATCACACTTTCAGCAGCAGGAATACAGCAGTGATTGTTTGTCACAACTGATGAATGTACTCTGGCATGTTTTTAAGGCCACAAGCTGTGAGGGATGATCTTTGACCTGGGGGCCGTGACTTTGTCATCAGCTGAGTTTCCCTGAGAAGTTGCCATTTTCCCCAGCAGGCTGAAATCTCCTTGAGGCAAAAGTGTCCTCTCTCTCATTTTTTTCACTCCTGAAATATCAAGAAATGTGCTTAAACTTTGTGCTCAGTAAATTTTTCTTAATCTAATGTGAATAAACAATTGTTAAAAGTCATTAAACATATTTTACTCACATTAACCTGTTCATCTGAAGAAGCCTTCCAACCTCTGAGTTCAAAAAACCCCTACTCATGTAAGTTCTAAGAAGGACTTAGCTGCAACATTTCAAAAGATGACTTTGGTAGTTATGAAGTGGAACAGAGAGGAAACTCGTCATGGGAACTGGGAAATGCTGTAGTTGGCTGGGTGGTAATTTTGTCAGTGAAATGAAAAAGAGAACTCATAGCACTCACTCTTGTTTCATCAGATTATAGCATGGTGCTCCTTCATGGCAAGAACCATATTTAATTTATTCTTGTCACTTCTTTAGCCTGGATCACAGGGCATAGTCAAAAGATGTCCAAAGAATGAGTTCATATGGCCTTGAAAAAAATGGCGTTATGTTTGTTATTTTGAAGATGTTGAGGGTCACATTTGTAGGCTTGACACCTTGAGATTCTACAGAAGCAGATGATGGCTCAAAGATCCACATCCATCCACAGCATTTATCAACTGTTTTTTTTTTCAGAGCAAAATAAAATGGAAAGTTTTGTATTTATATCAGATATCTTCACAAACTCCTGTGCTGCAGCTGCTATGGGCCGCATACAAAGCAGGAGAGGAGGCACAGCAGGGCTGCAGCCAGCAGGAATCCAGGGACTGCAGAGCTCACCGTCTCCCGTCTTCCAGAACAGTCCCGCAGCCAGACATGAGTGGCAGAAAGGATACAATATACAAATTACAAGCACGCCTTTGACCGTCGTTTCTCTTAGAAATAAACCTGCACAGATGCTAGCATAAGACTCATTCAGAATAGCATGTGTTACAGAATGACAATGATGATCACATCCATGCCAACATACACTAATTTCATGAGTTGTATACCTTGGAAATGAGATGGGAGAAGGCGTGTCCGTATAGAGCAGTGGATCCTGAAGTAAAATATAATATTTGCATTTCCAGGATGTCAAGGCAAGGTCAAAACAGAAAAATCATTTTTTTATAAACATTTCAGATGCACTATTAGGCAACCATTCTTATATGTTAGGAATACAGTTTTACTAAGTGTTCTTAAATGCAAGGGATTACGAAGCAGGCTCCATTTTGCATATTGTCTTGTTAATCCAAAATGACAAACCTAGGAAGGTTTCTTTTGATACAATCTAAGTCCATTAATAAATAATGCAAGTAATTCTTAACATTGAACAAGTTACAATATGTTGTCTCTGCCTTTGAGAAGTTAATGTGCAGGAGACAGTTATGCAGACACAGGTTTACCATGAGTCCTATAACAAGGACATGGACAGGCTTCACAGGAAGTGGGGAAGATGAAATAACCATTATCTGGGACTGGTGAAACTTGCATACAGAAGAGATGGTAATCTTAAAAATTAATAGGAATTTACAAACAAAAGATTGGCAGGGAACAGGCAATTTGCATGTTTACAAAGATTTTTTTCTCAAAGATTCCTTATTAAAGGGCGAAGCGGTGACTGTAGTGGAAATCTCACACAACACTTTGGCTGATTAATTCAGAATTACCATTGCTGATGGGAGGAGACAGACATTGAGTCCTTCCAATATGATACTCTGACAAATAATAGTTATCTGTTATTCTGGCAGGGAACATAACAACTGCATTTAATCTCAAGGTAACATAAGAAAATGAATGATAACATAACAAAGTGAATGATGTTCTATAAAGTAACTTACCTTTGGCCTTCAAAATTTCAATGTTGTGAAACACCAAGTGAAGTTGAGGAGCCATTCCAGATTAAAAGGAGACTAAGATGACATTGCACCTAAGTACAAGATATGAGCCTGGATTCGATTCTTCCTCAGAATGGTTGAAATCATTGGGCTAATTTGTCAAAATTGCGATATGAAATGTTTATTAGATGAAAATATCATGTAGATGTTACATCTACGAGCTTTGATACTGCATTGTTGTAAGAGAATATCCTTGTTCTTGGGAAATAAGGCCTTAAGTGGGCATTAAAGGGTAAATGTTTCAGAGAAACAAGTACTGACTAGGGCATTCAACGTTCAACACTTAGAACATGTGTATAATGACACAAAATAATGAACTGACAGAGAATATTTTTTTAAATTAAAAATGTCTTCTGGAAAAAAATGTGGGGTTAATGGTGAGTGGTATTAAGAAACAAAGCTAGGAAAAAGTATGTTGAAAATAAATTCTTAGCATTCTTCCCAACCGTGGTGGAGAGATGATCCTGTACACACAAAGTTGTCAGTAAAGAGTTTCAACCAATCTCTTTTAAGAAGGTTGCTTTCTGTGCCTTAACAAATATAAAGATGTGCACATTTAAAAATAAACAGTCTTGGCAGAACACCAGTAGACCGGTGGGGCAGTATAGATTACACATACCTCTGTAGTGTGTGTGAGTGTACATGCGTGCTTATCTGTCAGTTTACATGATGACATGCACAGAATGTACTGATCACATAGTTTTTGGGAAACTGCTCTCCATTTAAAGTAACAATATAGTACTTCATACTATATTAAAAATACAATTCAGAATCTTTAAAAAAAACTAAATGTGAAAAAATTTTAAAGTACTGAAAGAAACCATAAAATATCTTTGGAGTGAGAAAGGCATTTAAGTACATAACTTCAGTATCTAGTTTGCTTTTTTATCTGTAGTGCTCTTGGAAGAAATCACCATACAAGTCTTTGGGTATTTTCTTCTCTTTGGTGGTTTCTCCTTCTTCTCTCCGGATCCCGAACGTTCCCCCCTCTTCCCACCCAGTCTACATGGCAGAAGAGCCCTCCTCATTTTCCTGCTCCTCTGGAATCCACTGTTGACTTTAGCTTCTTCGGCAGATTCCTTTGCCAATTCCAAATGCACATCCCTGGAAACCTGCGAATTCGATTATCTTTGCTTGAAAACTCTACTGGCTTTTCAAAGTCAATGTTTCCAGCCCAACTTGTGTTCCCTGACTGTCTTCTTACCCCTAATTCCAAGAAACTTGGTGATGTTCCTGGTTAAATGGTTCTTCTTTGCCTAATGGTTTCTCCTTCCTTCCTTCCTATGGAGGGAAGCCTCTGGAAGATCCCCACCTCTTTCCTTGGGCTCCCTGTCTTCCTCAATCACTGCTTAGTCCCTGCTGGTTCCATGTCTCTCCTTTACCTCTCACCAATAGCGATATCATTATCTTTTTCCTAGAATAAAAATTCTATGTTAATTTTAGTTTTTAATTTGAGTTTGCCATTAATGAACATCAAAGAATAATGGACTTTTGGACTTAGACTGGGAGTGAGTGTGTTTGAGTGTGTATTCAAAATGGCAACCCTAAAGGTTTTGCTGTTGTTTGAAAGGCTTGACGCTGATGCCGAACAGATGGCTCATCACATGGCCTTGACAGCCTTTGTAAGGGCCCAGAGGAGAAATGTCTATACTGATGAGCAGTTGTTCCTCCCCAGAACACTTTAAGATGCCCAGGGACACCATATAACACCTCTGCAGACGACATGCCTCCTCAGCCTGAGCTGGTTTCCTTCCTCACTCTGGATCTAGGAAGATCAGAGAGAAACGACATATTATTGATTCTTTACTTTTCTCTTGATTTAATCTTATTTCTCTTGCATTTATTCCCTTTCTCATTATTTCTTCCTTTATTCTAATATTGTAGTCTACTCTTTTTATTTTTGCCAAATGCCTTAAGTTGTTTTTTGTTGTTGTTGTTATTGTCGTAATGTAGAATACATAAGCAAGCAGTGAAAGAGTCACTCCTTATCTGGACTGTCTTCTGGGTCTTTTACACCATGCAAATTTTGGGAGTTACTGCCTCAAGTTTTCTCTACTACTCCTTCTTTAATAACATTGGCTGAATTTTTAGCATGGCCTCTCCTGTCTGCTGCCTGCATTTGCTGCTGCCCTCTCCTTCCAAGGGGGTGTCTCCTCCACATGGGGTGTGTATTAGAGCTCTACAGAGGAAGAGAGCTAATAGGATACATACATGTACAGAAAGAGATTTGTTATGAAAGATCAGCTCCTGCCATCATGGAGGCCGAGAAGTCCCAGGATCTGCTCCCTGCAGCCTGGAGGCTCTGGAAAGCCCACTGACCACACAGCCCTGAGCCAAGGGTGTGGTCCCAGTCTGAGTCCAAAGTCCAAGAACCAGTGATATCTGCGGACAAGAGAAGTTGGATGTCCCAACTCAAGAGGAACGTGAACTCACTCTTCCTCTGCCTGTGTTCAATCCAGGACCTCGACAGTTGATACCCTCAGCCAGGGACAAGGCAGGTCTTCTTTCCTCATTCTAGAGTCAAATGCTAATCCCTCCAGAAAAAGCCCTTAAACACCCCAGAAATCATGCTTTGTCAGTGATCTTGACATTAGCCCAGTCAAATGGACACATAAAATTTACCACCACCAGATGTCTTCCACCACCCTTCTCTACCTCTTCAATCCAAATTCCAGTTCAAGCCATACCTTAAACCACAGACAAGAGTAAAGAGTGATTTAGTTACTCTGTGAAAACAAGCACAGGCAACCACAGTTGCTCTTAGTATTTTATTTGTTGTGTGATCATTCGTATTTTTTTTTCAAGAAATGTGGAGTACCATATTTAGGAATAAATTTTAGCAAATTGGAATACTATACTAGTAAGAAAGAGACTCAAGGAAGATTCACAGATTGACCACTAATTTTCTGTGATATTTTGGAGCAATTAATTTCTCCCTTCTCAACTCATTTTCATCAACATTTGAATTTTTTTTTTCTTGGAATATTCTCAGGGAAAACTCTCAGAATCACGAGGCCAGGGACCTGCATGTATTCAACAGGGACACAGCTTGGGTTGGTTGGGTTCTGTTTCCTACATTCAGTCTCTCTGAATGCCGACACCTTTCCAGTATGGACAATCACCACGACAGGGACACATCCCATAAGAATGCCAACACACAACGTTAGTGCACAGACACAGTACCGAGAGTAGGCATTTTTGGTAAAATTTGAAATGTATTATTTTCAGAATAAAGAAAAATTAGAGTCGCTGTAGAGCCTCTTTTCATTTCCTCAGCTTCATGGGTGTCCGTGTTTGCTTTTTTGCTTGTATTTTTTAAACAGTGTGGTGTGTAGAATACATATGGAGATGGCATTTGAGATCAATGGATTTTCTGCCTTAGGAAAACCACTGAGACTTTCTGGGCCTGAGTGTTTTGTTCTACCAGATGTGTTTTCTTCCATCTCAAAAAGGCTGTGCTTCTGAGAAACCAAAATAATCAAAAGAGGAGTGACCATCATCAGTTTTCCAGAGCATCAGAGACAGAGCCAGGGGCAGTCCAGTGGTCAGGTGTCAGCACAGAAGGGGCTTCAGGGTCTCTGCTGCTGGTGGCAGTGTTCTTAGTAGGTTTGGCAGTGTTTAGGCCATATTATATCCATATCCCAAGTCTAGTTCTCCAGATCTTTGGGCAATTTCAAAATATTGATTTTCTGGTTGAATCAGACAAAATCTATTTCCATTCTTTGAAAGACAGAGCTCTGCCTGATATGGTTTATATGGTCAGCCATCTACAGAATTTTAGAAGAAAATTGGACCAGGGCTACATTGGGCACTTAATGTATGAAGCTGTGGCAAATCCTAGGGTTTGCAGATAATAACATTAATATTGCTACTACTAATAAAAATAGCTTTATTGAGTGCTTACTACATACTGAGATCTGTAGTAAGCCTTTATAAACATTGTATTCTATAATTCACAGATGATACAGGAAATTGAATCTAGTGACAATGATGGTGTATAAATTAGTGCATGATGAAGATGATGAAAAAGATAGTATGATGGTCAGCATCAAGGCTGCTGTGCTGTTTGTAGTGAAGAGAATCCTAGCTAGAGTCAAAGCCCAAATACTATTGACTTTGAAGTACTCCTACTCCTATTGAGTCTATTGGCAATAATCCCAGCCACACAGGTAAATCCCCTTTACTTTTATTAAGAGAGACAGGGTTTAAAGATTCCATTGATTATGGGCATAATTTCTAAGTCTCTTAGAATTAATCTCAATTTAGTGGCATGTCCCTTGGCAAACCCTTGAGTTTTTCAGTTCTATTGATTTTGGTTGTGAGTTATTAATATCTACCAGCTGATTCATGTTGAGACCAAAGGAACCATTTTGAACAAGGATAGGAGCTTGGATTCAGCACACTAGGATGATCTTTGAGGATTTACCCACTGCGAGGAAAGGCATTCAGGCTCACTTTTGAGTAAAAACAGTAGCTGTCAGACTAGCCCAATTTCAATGATAATTTTTGTGCTATTGAAAGGAACAAAGAATAGCTTACTTTTAAAAAGATTAATAAAAATGAGTAATAATGTACAATCAGAAGTAATGAAAATGTGTTAAATAAAATGAATGGTAACACAAACACTAACCACCTATATTAAAGGTCAGAATACTAAAGAAAAATAAAATATTCCCAGTCATAAAATGGGGAGGTGTGAACTGGGAGCTTATTCATTGCATATTCCGGAGAGAAGGTTAAGAGGAGGTGGTTAAGAGAACGTTAAGGTTAGCAAAGCACAGGTTCTACCTTCCCCACCCAGCTGTATGCAAACCGTTACCCCATTCCCTTTCCAAAGTTTCCATCTTTTCCTCAAATGTGATGGAGGCCATGTGCAATTAGCATTACCCCATCCAATTTGCCTCTACAAGAGTCGCATTTAAGACTTCAGCGTGGACTGTGCTTGTTGGTTTTCGTTGCTGCTGTGCTTTCAAGGGTTACAAGGCATAGTAAGCTCTAAATTTCAGTGAACAAATGTTCGTCAAACAAACACCTAATAAAACAATTTATTTTTAAGAACCTAGGCTCTGGCCATCAAAAATGACTAAATAACAGATATTATTACCTTTTTGCAATATGTAAAAATGTGATTAAACTGCTCTGCTATTTTAGGGATGGTATACTGTTGTACACAAAACATAACCCAACACGTGATGTTTCAGAGGCTGGAAAATCGCATTTGACAATTTGTGTCGTATTGAATGTACTTACTTCTCTTCCATCTCTTAGGAGATTCTTTCTCGTTTCTTCTTCCTCCTGCTAGTCCTATTTCTCCTCACTTTTCTCCTCTTTCTCCTCCTCCTCTTTGTCTTTCTTATCCCTTACCTTCCACCAAACACTGGTGGATAAGCAGAGCCTAATCTGAAGAAGTTGTTGAACAATGAAACAGATAATGAATTCAGCATGGCTCTGTAAGGCCTCAAGTTTTAATGTTAAAGAGACCTTAAAGGGAAAAAGTTCTGATTCAAATATTATTTCCTAAGACTATATATAGAGAGAGACAGAGCGAGAGAGGCACGTCTTTGAAGATAAGCAAAAGGAATACCAGTTCCACATCTATGCCCAATACCCAATCTTTCCATGGATCTCTCTTGCAAAAGATGTCTTATATGTATAAAATTGGTCAAGTTCTTTTCAGCTAAAACAAGTGTAGCTTAAAAAACCAGAGTAACTTTCAAGCAAATAATATATCTCTCTTTTAAAGAGATGATACATTCATAAATGTAAATAAAATTTATTGATTTAAAATTTGAGACAATAAAATTTAAACTATTTCTCAAGGAAGTTGTTTTACTTAGTTAAGATTAAGGCACGTAGTTTGATTTCAACAATACTCTAAAAACAACCATCTTTTGCTAGGTATTGATTTTTATATAACTATGTAAGCTTGCAGGTAGTAAACTTTCTTGCAAAATTTTCCTGTATGCATATTTTATTTTCTAATTGAAAGAGGCTTACCCCAATATAGTGACAATTTTTTTATTATACTTACAGATGATGGCACCTCATAAATGATGCACTGATTAACAATAAAGCAATTTGAATAAGCAGAAGAAATGATTGGTACCCAAATTGAATTTGGGTTTCTAAAGAGTTTTCCAAATTTCTTACTAAAATCAAATGGCTGGCTGGGCATGGTGGCTCATGCCTACAATCCCGTCACTTTGGGAGGCCAAGGCGTGTGGATCACCTGAGGTCAGTAGTTGGCGATCAGCCTAGCCAACATTGCGAAAACCTGTCTCTAATAAAAATACGAAAATAAAAATAAATAAATTAGCTGGGCTTGGTGTCCGGCACCTGTAATCCCAGCTACTTGGGAGGCTAAGGCAGGAGAATGGTTTGAACCCGGGGGGCAGAGGTTGCAGTGAGCTGAGATGAGACCACACCCTTGTACTCCAGCCTGGACAATGAGAACGAAACTCCATCTCAAAAATAATAATAGTAATAATAATAAAGAAACACCTTCTCCCCTCACAACATAAATTTTGAGTGATGATTTGCATGAAGAAATGTGTATGATCCTGTTTGGAACCCTATTTTCATGGTTAGGGGTGGCGAATTGCAATATAATTAAGCAGCCTGCTTAATGATCAATTGGATTATTTTGTTTGCAGCCAATTTAAGTAATTAGAGAGTTGCAATGATCACTCCAATTAAAGTGATTGCTTTACGGCTCAACCTTGCCTTTTTTACCTGTGTTATTTAGAAGAGAGAAAAATGTTATTCAGCAGAGGCCTCTCCAGACAGGGTAGGCTCAACCCTCTTCTGCATGGTCTTCTGTGCTGGGTACTTGTCATGCTCACTGCAGAGGCTGGAGGTGCTTGGCATTCTCCTGCCTGGACACATTAGGTTCCTCCTCTACTTAGGCATTCTCCACACTCCTTCTTTCCTCCTCTGCACGCTGGAGTTCTACCCCGCAAGCTAGCCTGCTTGTGTATTCTGCAGAGACCAAAACCTTCCCTCCACAGGAGGAAGGACAATATTTAATCATGCTTTAGTGGTGGCTAGAGAGTTTGAGAAACTCGCACAGACTCAACATAAAACTGTGGGTAGCAAATGTGAATGGTGAGCCACCTCAGAAGCAATTAAAAAGGGAGAATACATTGCAAACTCTGACATTAAAACCTGTGTAAATAATATGTCCAATCTGATGGGGACCCGGGCCTGCTTTGGCAACTCCCTGCCAGTTTCTGGGTCTGGGCTTCAATTCTCTCTCAGCCTCTCTGGGCCTTTGATAAGGGGAAGGCTCCCTAGGTCCCCAGGCTGCACAGGTTCTTGATAAGTGGTTGCACTGCCTGGCCTGGGTCTTTCCTTGGCCAGCGGCACCCCGTGTTTTGTGCAGAACTGACTAACTCTGTATTAACCTTCTTTGCCCTCTTTTTGAAGTAGCAGATCCTCTGACTCAGGTCTCACAAACTCTCTCACTAAAGGAGTATTTTCCTTGTAACTTTTCCCCCTGGACCTCTGGCCTTTGACCATGGAACAGGACAGAAAGAAAGACATAGTTCTGTACTTTCAGTGTCTCCAGAGAAATCTGAAAACAGATCTTCCTGCAAAGACAAGCCTGGGGCTCCACCAGCTGCCTCTTGTGGCACAGCCTCGTGTTTGGCTCCAGGCTCAGCTAAGAGTGTCTGCCATACATCAGGAACCCTACATAGTGTCAGGCAGTTTCTGTCACATCATCATACAGCTGCATGAGCTCACAGGATTATCTGCATTTGCAGGTGTGGAAACTGAGGTGCTCAGGGCTGGATAGCTCCATGGCAGGTAGCCATGAAGTAAGGGGTGACAATGAGAATTTGATGGACGGATGACACTCTGGCTGTGTCAGTTTGTGGATGTGCTCTTTTAAAGAAGATGTGGACCTTGCCAGGTACTTACTTAACTAAAGTAGAACTGATGATAGGATTAGTGTTAACATGAACCCTGAGAGAAAAAGCAGGGATAGGGAAGCATGATTGCTCCTCTGGGCTCTTAGATACTCATGTCTTCGATTCTTCAAGTTGAAGCAGAGACAGAAGAGCCTCTGTTTGGCATAACTTTAGTGACTTAACTATTTGCTGTAATATACCCATAAGGTATGTATAAATTAATGAAGGTTAATTAACGTATTTATATTAATTTAAATGCCAAATGAATATTTTGATTGGTGAGATTTTATTGATATGACAGTTCAACTAGGACATTAAGAGAAGCAAATTACATTAATTTGTAAATACAGTTTAGATCATAATAATCTATAGTAAATCATAATGCTATTATGATTTTCCCCCCCCAAAGAAAATTACGTATGTAAATACTCTCTTATCATTCCTGGAACTTACTATATACTGTATAAACATTAGGCTAAAAATGTAGCTATCTTCTTAGCACAGTGCAATTCTAATGAGTCTAATACCAAAAGTGGCAGGTGACATGTAGATAGTCTACTAAACTCTGTCATGGGATGTAATTATTGTTGGTTGCTCAGACATGTAACAAAAATGTAATTTTTTTGAAATGTGAAGAAGGTTCATTACAAAGGGATTTGTTACATGTCATAAGTGAGTTTCATGGAAAGATTTAGTAATGCATTTCTAAATTTTATAAGGCAGGGAACACTACTTATCTTTAAACTTTAGGTGGAATTTCCTTGCAAACCTTTTGGCTTTTTTATCTTGCCTGGGTTGCTTTACATTACAATATATTGATGATATTGAAAATTCATCTATTTGTATTTGTGAGAACTGAGACTGTAAATCTTATACACAGAAGGAGGGCCTTTAATGTTTAATTTTAATTATTTAATTTTAACCCACTGATTAAGTAGAGAATAACCCAGAGTATTTAGGGAAAATTAGTCTAATGGGTTTATACATTTAAGCTCTATTTAATATTATTGTGCACCATATTTTAATATTATATAAACAAAAGTAAATCACTGGTAAAGCATATATCTTTTAATTTCTAAAACTGTAATTCTATCAACCATATTCTAGGTTCCATAAAATTGAAGAACAATAAAAAATGTTCACCACTTTATATGGAATATAATTATCCATGTTTTTTTCTTTTATAAGAGAAGCAGAATCATCCTGAATATACCTGTCATAGTGCCTTGAATGTCCAACAGTTAACTGGGGATGACCCTTAGAAAGACTGAAGTGGGGACTCCGAGGTGCCTGTAAGTGGTGTTCCTGGATCCTCAGTCTATGAGATGTAATACACACAAATGAGTCCAGTGTGTGATTATAGACTGATGGACTCATGATTCCCTTATCTTTTGGAGTAACATTTAAAATCACCAAATTCTCCCCTATAAAGGAGGAAATTCTATTAAATGAGCTGTGCAGTTTTCTAATATTATCTAATTTGCGAATGCATGATTTGCCCAATCCATTAATCTAGTGAAGTAATGATATCATCATATATTAAAACTAAATAATAAGCATGAAGTATATTTATTGACACATATTGCATTTCTAGTTATTTATTTTTTCCTTCAGGAAATGTTTGTTAACTGTATCAGGCAATGGCCTGGGTGCTAAGAATATACTATAAAGAATAGATAGAGTCTCATGCTCCAAAAATTTACATTCTGCATAGAATGTGATAAGGGACTATGTCTATCTCAGAATTTAATTTCTAATTCATATAATGCAGCTTGCAGGGATTGGTCTATTTATCTTAGCTTTCTCATGCATTTTCTTTTAGTATGTCTCTGGAGGGGATGTATTCTTTTCAGGAAATTTTTATATTTACTTGAATAAGTTTTACTTCTTAACACTTTAAAGAAGATGTTTATTAATCTTTAATTGCATAATTTGAGGGTGTTTTCTTACCTTATAATTAAAACAAAAGCATAGGTAGATTCTGATCGTTTTATTAACTCCTACTTGCTCTCAGGAAAGAAAATTTAATGACTGAAGAGTAACTCTAAGAGATACAGAGTAGACCTGATTAGTGTAATAAATAACCTTGTTAGAAACATATTCATACCTTAAATAAGAACAGAAGAAATACTGCTAGGATTTTGGAGAGAGGTTTAAGAAAAACGTCACTAAGAGATTACTGTTAATTTCAACATCAAGGACAAGAGTTACATATTTCATGATTTTAAAAATCCAGAAATTACAGGAATCAGTCCTCAGATTACATTTATAAAGATGACAGCTTCCCAACCCCCAATCCTGAGAGTTGAGAAAATAATAGGAGGGGCAGAAGAAATTATGACTTTATTCAATGTAATATTCTATTCAATAAAATAAAATGAAGTTTTACATATTTACAGAATTACTTTCACATTTATGAATTGCATTAAAAAACTGCAGATATTGTATCTCATTTATTTCCATCCCTAGCTCAATGTTAGGCAGGGGTGAAGAGCTAGGTTTTGTTGTTATTGTTTCAAAATTGCTGTGAATTCAGATAATGATGATAAAGATATGATTATTGACCTCAAAAAGCGCACACAGCTGAGATGCTAAAACATAAATAAATGGGATTTGCATCAATATAAGACACAAATAAATGGAATGATATATAAATATAGGATTCAAATAAATAAGAAATAGAGTGTTACTTAAATATGAGATTCAGGTAACTGATATCTCTTCATTCTTAGAGGAGACATCACAGGAAGTGCATAAACTTGATTCTGCACACATACTTCAGGTGCAATGCTGTTAGAGATAGAATACAATAAGGTTTTGGTAATAATGAAAGCAGAAAGGTAGGAGTGATAAAGAACACAGCAGTGATTCCAGAAAAAAAATCAAATTCCAGGTACCATATACAGGGCCAGCAAGATACAGGGCAGGGCATATTTATTCATATGCACAGGTATATGTGCTACTATCCACAGGTGTATGTACTCTGTACAGGAAGAAGAACACGTAGGGATAAAAAGAGAGACTAAAGGGAAAACAGCAGCACAAACAACAACAGTTTTTCTTTTATGAAGGTCAATAGGTAGTGAAATAACTTCAAAGTTATAGAAAACCTCCAATTCCAGATCAGAAAATTTGAATTTCATCTCAGGTCACTTGAGCCAAGACCTAAACTAACATTATGGATTATCGGTCTAGTTATCCTCTCTGGTATAGCAAAACCCACCCTTCTTTTCTTTTTCAGCACTTAACATTTTAAAGAAATGTCTAAGGAGGGCTAATCACTTATTTACAAAATTGTCTGAAACAAGAATAACTGAAAATTTAGAACCCCCTTTTAGTATTCAAGAAGTGCTACAATGAAGGGCCTGAACTCAGGTAGTGTTCATTATTTTGAATAATGAAGAAAAGATAATGAGAGAGACGCTGGTGGACAAGGTTCTGACATTCTGGTGACCTAGACCGTAATTATGAAAGGTTAGGATCAGATGTTATCCCAGTGTGTTGAAGTGTTAACAACAAAACAATACATTATTCTGTGTATTAAAAATGATTAGAAATCTCAAAGTCTTACTCAGTGGTGCATTTATATTTATTTTATCAATAAGGAAGAATGAATTCATGAAGAAATAATCAATTGGAGCCCTAACAGCACCGAGAAGTCCTTATCCAAAGGTATGGATTCAGCGACAGTGAGGCTTGGGAGGGATGTGAGCTCTGGAGCTGAATTTAAATGAACTGGAAATTAACCACGAGGACACAGAAGAAAGAACGTTGAAGACAGAGAGGAATCATTATCCAAGAATGTTGTAAAAATGTACAGTGAAGTCCCTCAAAAGTAGCAATATCTGGAATGGCTTTGAGGATACGATGGTTTCAGTTCCCCACCTGAAGTGCTCATTTTACTTAAATGATCATGAATCATCATTTGTCTAATGAAAAAACATCAGACAAAAAGACAGTTTTTGAAAATTTAATGGTCTGTGTTTCTTAAAAAATGCCAAGGTCATGAATAGCAAAATAAATAAATAAATAAAACCTCAATAAGTGTTCCAGACCAAATGAACAGAAGAGTTGAAAGGAAATACAATTTCTATTGGAAGCTATATTAGAGCCTGTATCAGAAAAAAATGAAAAGTTGCATAAAGAATGTTAGCAGGACAGCTGGGAAAATTCCATGAGCTCTATAGGTTAGTTAATAAAATTTAACAATATTAATTTCCTGATTTTGATAATTATAGTATGGTTATGAGAAGATGGTTCTTGTTTAAATAAACATTTAGGTATGAAGTGGTTAAGAGGCATTATATCTGGAACTTGCTCTCAATTAGTTTACAAAAAATATACATATACAACCATATATACACACTGAATAGTAAAGTAAATACACTAGCATGTTAACAGTTGCGGAATCTGGTGGAAAGATATATTAGATTTCTTTGTACTATTTCTGCATTTTTTTTCTAGAAGACATATCTTTTCAAAGTTAAGAAAAGACTGACATTTGTATGTAGTTATGTTCTTCAGAGCTGAATTTGATACCTTTGTATTAATTAATCTCACCTGATCTGATATCTATTTTTTAGTTTATGTTCTTAGAGACTCTTAAGGGCAACCTCAAAAATTTCAGGATTATTCAGTATACAGCTATGAATACAGCAAGTAACTATATTTTTTTCCACTTAAAAGTATGTATATCCTTCATATTCTCTTTACCATAATCACTGTGAACCCCACCTTCACCCTCAATTGATAAATAATAAGTTATGATGTCATAGATTAGTGTAACAGGGATATTAATTTCTACTGATTTTGCTCAAAGGTAATTAAGCTTCTTTGCATTCAGCAATTCCATATCAAAGTTATTCACCAAAGAACACGTTTGTAAGGTAACCTTTATTATCCTAGGTCATAGAATGCACAAATGATCTTAGATCATGGATTTTGGAGGTAAAAGCTCATATTAAGCATCTATAGTCAATATGTTAATAAATGACTTGGCTGATGTGCAATTATGGTATTTCTTGACCAAGATGCACTTTTCACATTACATTTCTCACCTGGAAGCTGCAAAGTACTCATACTTGGATCCTTAAAATATGATCAAAAGCTATCTTTATAATCAATAAAATTATTTAGTTTATATTACAAACACACACACATAAAGCTAGATATTCCTTTACAAGTTCACAGGCTACATGAAGATAGTCAAGAAGGACATCAATGGGTCAAACAGAACACACTTGGTGCTACCTGTGGGTTGCTGTGAAACTAAGAGGAGAGCAGGTCAGGGCTCAGAACAGTCAGGAAAGCTTAAGGAAGCATCTCCAGAGAAATGTGGCACTTGGTAGATTGTGGAAGTGGGGGGAAGGATACTCATACCTTGTGGGTGGGAGTGCACATTACTTCAGTTATTGTGGAAATCAGTGTGGTGATTCCTCAAAGAGCTAAAAACAACTACTATTCAACCCAGCAATCCTATTACTGGAATATACCCAGAGGAACATGGGATAATTCTGCCATAAAGACACATGCATGCAGATGTTTGTCGCAGCACTATTCACAATAACAAAGACGTGGAATCAGTGTAAGTGTCCATCAATGACAGATAAAGAAAATGCGGTCCATATACACCATGGGATACCGTGCATAAAAAAAGAATGAGATTATGCCTTTTGCAAGAATGTAGATGGAGCTGGAGGTCATTATCGTCAGCAAACTAACATAGGAAGACAAAACCAAATACCACATGTTCTCACTTATAAGTGGGAGCTAAATGATGAGAACTCATGAACACAAAGAAGAGAACAGCAGACACTGGGGCCTACTCCAGGATGGAGAGTGGAAGGAGGGACAGGAGCAGAAAAAGGACTGTTGTTTACTGCGCTTCATACCTGGGTGATGAAATAATCTGCATAGTAAATCCCTGTGACACGAGTTCACCTACGTAACCCACACATGTACCCCTGAACCTAAAATAAAATTTAAAAAAAAAAAGGGACGGGGTTTCTAGACAAGCATTGGCCGTCTCCTATTTATCCTTTCCTGTAGAGTTTTCACTATTCCTTAATTACTTGTGCTACGACTGCTGGTCTTGCAGACACGACCCTTCTCTTTAGATTTTTTAACACTGTTTTGTTCCACAATAATCTCATCAGATTATAGACTATACATTTCAATTTAAGAGAAGTATGTATTTATCACTGTTAAATGCTGTGTTAGCCCTGGATGAAGTTGCTCTAATGTGGTCCCAAGTGCTTAGGATGATATAGATGCAGGGACAGTATGCGTGAGTCGGGAGCATGGGCCTGTATTCTAAACCTGCTCCACCACGTGCTGCGTGTGTCACAGTGGCAAATTGTGCCTTGGTAACCTCATCTGTAAAATGGGTATATGATAGCTGCCACATTACAGAGCTGTAGTGAGGATTAATTAAACCAATCTATGAAAAGGACTTTACATAATCATCAGCCAATGAGAAACATTCAATAATCATTAACTATG
Organism: Cheracebus regulus; assembly: GCA_963574635.1. Lineage (NCBI taxonomy): Eukaryota > Metazoa > Chordata > Mammalia > Primates > Pitheciidae > Cheracebus > Cheracebus regulus. The sequence continues at coordinate 230,779 of CAUYQU010020162.1, forward strand.
TTATTATTCAACAATTGTTTAAAAATTGGGTAACCCACAGATGATATCTCTTATAGACTCTTAATTTCCAAAGTAATTAAAATTAAACAGTATTCTAGCAAGTATTGTCAAATTAAAGAATCTGGGATTTTATAACCAAATTCAACTTTTCTGGATTTCAAATCCAACAGAACAGTTTCTTTCAGGAAAACACCAGAATAACTTTTTAACCGTCTTTCTCTCCAAGTCACAGAAATATTAGAAATCATATTATTATACATATGATGTACTCTTCTGATGCAGTAGAAGTCAAAGAATGGATGTTGTTATTTGTGTTTTCTGTTTATATATTCTGATGATTATCAATGCTCATCATTTATTGGACGCTCACCAAGTGTCAGGCACTGAACAAAGACATTTACAAATATGTTATTTAATTTTCATAGCAAAACCATGATACAGGTATTATCTCCACTTGCAAATGAGCAGCCTAAGATGCTAAGAGAGGTCAGGTGATTCCGTGATGGTCACACAGATAATATTTGACTTGGGTTCAGAAACCTAGGCCTGCCAATGTTTATCTGTAAATCGTTCTACCATATTTCCTCCCCATACAATAAAATGGCATTTACTGTATTAGCCATTCAAGTATACTTGAGTGCTGCAGGAAATGCTACTTAGATGTATAATGTGTAAAACACACATGCAGCTTGGTAGTCATATATCACAATATTTGTATTCTTTACTAAAAGATAATTTTACTGATACACTACATCAATGGAATTTGTTTACTTTTTAAATTTAGGCATAGATGGAAAGCTAGCTGAGAGAGACAGAGAGGGAGGGAGAAGGAAACCACAAAATAATTAAATTTGTCTTATAGAGAAATATTATTGATTTGTATTAACAGTGCTTTGGGTTTTAGCTTGAGCTCTTTTGCCCCTGGAAGTGCGAATAAAAACGCCAGTGTAGAATTTGAATCTACAAATGAATGCACTATTTAGGAGAGCTGATCCTAGTTTAAAATGAAATAACTCAGACCATTATATTCTGGACATATCACCCATGAGGTCAATTAAGAGGAAACATGTGAGAGATTTCTGGGCAAACCTGTGCTAGGAAAGCATAGCCTGGAAAAACTTAGCAGGGTGTGTTTGTGCTTACTATCGATTCCTCCTGCCTTGAGGACAAACACAGTAGGTGTGTGTTATCATAAGAGCACTAAGTTCAAGTGGCCGCTTTCCCTCTTTACGTGAGATCTGTCTGCAGAGCAGCAGGATGGAATAAATCGCAATGGGCTTTGTTGGCACAGTGGCCCCAGGGTGCAAGAGGCCAAGTGGGTGTTGGCAGGTGTTACTGGGTGGTTGGCTATAACCGCCGGGAAGAATGAAGGCCCGGCGGTGTCAGGTGATCTGCTGAGGACCGTGGGGATAGCTGAAAAATGTTCTTCAGTGCTTGACCCAGAGCCCTGAACACTCCAATGTAAAGTAAGCTCCTGTTTTTATCTGAAAAAGACAAGCCTGGAAAAATGCAACATCATTTAAGACGTTTGCTATGAGGAAGAAGCCTGTACAGAGGCAAACTAGTTACTAGGGATGTTAGTTATTTAGGAGATTCGCATTTACTCATGCTCTTCCAGGGTGTTAGGAGGTGCAGGAAGAGAGAGTCATACATAGAATCCACCCATTGGCTTTCTTTCTCGGTCCATACCATCTCGCACTGCCTGTCTATCTTGCGTTATTCCACCCCATGCTGCCTACATTCTCCAAGCATCGTTCACACCCACCTCTTCCTGTTGGGATGCATCCTACATCTTGCTTCCTCAGCTTTTCAGGTCATGCTGGTTCCTGCCTGGAAATGTCACTTGACCTCCAGCTCCGTATCTCCTCTGACCCTAGGCATCCCAGACTCCAACTGTCCTTCTTCAGTGAGTTCTTGCCTGAGCTAATGCTTCCCTCTTGAGATAAATACAGGCATCCCTGCCATGCTCTGCTATAGTCTATTGGCTTCCTCGAGCTACCACAACAAAACACCTGAATTCAGGTGGCTGAAAACAACAGAAATGTATTCTCACCTCCTTCTGGAGGCTAGAAGTCTGAAATTGTGGTGTTGGGGGTTCTGTACTCCCTTTGAAGACTCCAGAGGTGAATTTGTTTCCAGTCCCCTCTTAGCTTCCAGGGTTTCAGGCTATCCTTGGCTTGTGGGTGCACCACTGCAATCCCCACCTCTGTCAGCACACAGCATTCCCCCTGTGTCTCTCCACATCGTCTCCCTCTGCATGTGTCAGTCTCTATGTTTTTTCTTATATGAATGCTATTTATATGGGATTAGGCTCCACTCTAGGAACTGCATCTTAACTTGACTACATCTACAGAGACCTATTTCCAAATAAGATCACCTTTATAGGTTCTAGGGGTTAGGATGTCAGCATATATTTTGAGGGGGCAACTCAGCCCATAATATAGAACAAACTGTGTGTGTTTTTTAGGGAATTCAGTACAGTGTGTCACTGAACGTTTGTTCTGGTGACTGTGTGACATCGAGCCTGTCTTCTGCAGAGGACAGTGATCTCCATTCCATTCACCTCTAGCCCCAGCTCCCCACACAGTGATTGACATGCAACTAATGTTCCAAATATTTTATGAATGAATCTCTTTTCTACTTCTTTCGTTATGTGCAGAATGCTCCCCAATTTTTCTCCTTCAAGGCAGGGATAAAAGTCCTGCCACAAAGCATTGGTTGATGTTATAATAGGCTCCTCCCTGAATCTGAAAAGAAACTAAAAAGTTGTTACGCTGAGGTGATCATAGAATCAAAGGTCCTGTGAGGGGTCATGGCTGCTGAGTGCCCGTAGTGGCATTGTAGCCAGTTAAATCAGGACATGGACTGTTAGGTTCTAAACTTGTCTAAGATTAGCAGCAAAAATGTTTAGAAGGAACTAGAATTCCGACTTTGGAAATTGCTCAAGCTTCTATTTTGTCTCTGAGTTATAATTTTGTTTAGTGGAATATTTGGGCAAAATTTCAGTTTTTCTTTATTTTGAATAGTTAACCCATCTATTTTCAATTGTGGTTTGACTTATTTGAAATAAAGTAGTCTGAACTGGGAATATATGGCATATTAAAATATTACAAATGCCAAGGTTTCCTAACTCAATGATATTGCAAAGTCAAAATGGTATGTTCTTTGGGTATCCCAGAAAGTGTCTGTGTTTGAAGCCACTTAGTTAGCTAAAAGCATCTGTCAATCTACCTCTTTTCGTGAGTGAAAGAGATTGCTTATTTAGAAAGACTTTTCATAATTTAGATTGCTCTGCACATAGCATGCTATTATCATGTTTGTACACTTCAATTATCTCATTAATTCTAGCAGAAGGGTGCATTCTGATATGTTTAACAAAATACATTATGTTTTGATGTTTAGATTGTTGTTCACTGACTGTAAACATCACCCCCACTTCACAGTTAGATTTTTAAAAAATATATAATTGATGATAAAATTATTTTATCAACCATAGATATTTTAACACTAAATTGCCACTGTATTTCCATCATTTCATTTCTAGTTTTCTTTGTACCTCTAAATTACTCTTTAGTTTGAGAACTCTAAAATTTATGTCATATATATATTCAGACAGTTCCCAATTTACAATGGTTCAACTTACACTTTTTCAACTACATGATGAGTTTGTGAAAGTATTAAATGCTTTATTGACAGAATAAATCAGAGAATACTTCTCGTGATGGGTTTATTAGGATACAACCCCATCGTAAGTCAAGGAGCTTCTGTGTATATACGGCAGATTTTTTTTTCTAGGAAGATATCTAGTAAGTGGATATCTATTATGGCTGAATTATAACTGCCTCTATTTAGAAAGAACAGGACAGACGTAGATCCTTTCCTCTGTGAGTAAGCCTGAATGGTATCTTAATTACAATTGAATTCATGATGTGTGGTGTTTTGTTTTGTTTTGTGGTTATTGTAACTTTATATAAAATGGGCTAAATGAAATCCTAACATATTATGGAGCATTAGTTTTAAGTTTCCATGCTAAACATACCCTAATTTATATTTTTCCTTATCCTTTAATTTACATTTAAGTTTAGTTTCGATGATAGCCCTTTTAAATGTGAATACTGTGAAATTCACTTTTTCAAAAGATAATCATTTGGCTCTTAAGTTAATATTCAGGTTTTCTGTTAAGTAGCTTTTGTTCAGAATGCAAGTAGAGTGATCTCAACTAAAATATCTGTCTGAATTAAGGCTCTGTAGTAAGCAGATATAAGGCTCTTTAGTAAACAGGTATAAGAAACATGGCAATAATGTTTGCCAAGATGATAGAACGGTGATGACTATAAATTATGAGGAGAAAAGTTGTGATAAATGGACTGAAGAACATTTATATAATTATCAAGAAATATAAGCTATTTTAATGCCATGGTTTCTAATGTTCTGGAAACATGACTTAAAATTATAAATGCTAATGTCTTCTCAGTTGCCTAAACTTACAATATGTTAATAGATTTTCTAAGAAAAACTTGAGGGAAGAATTCGACTTTACTTGCTGAGTAGCCATATAGAATTACCAGCATATATTCCAGCAGCAATACATATAGAACAGCTAATGTATTGTTTTAATTTTACATTTAATTAATATGATTTCTTGATGGAAACTTATGGGCTCAGACTTTATACTAATCACATGTAAAATAAATACATTTGATTCAGTGTTGATGTTGAAGTCTGGTTCTTTTAAGTGGAAAAAGTACATTTGGACCATATCTGATTCAACTAATTTTTTAAGAACAGCATTATTGCCTTATAACTGACATACCATAAAATTCACACATTTGAAGTATATGATTCAGTGGGTTTAATATATTCACAGATGTGTCAAACTATCACCACAGTCAATTCCTGAACGTTTTCTCATTACAAAGAGAAACTCAGTTTTCTTTAGCTGCTGTCTTTCTACAGTGTTGTCTCCCTCCCCCACCAGCCTGAAACAATCACTGATCGACTTTCTGTCTCATAGATTTGCCTATTTGGAACATTTCTTATAAATAGAATCAAATAATATGAAGTTTATTGTGTCTTGTTTCTTTCACTTAGCATAATGCTTTCCAGCTTCATCCAGGTGGTAGCATGCATGTGTTAGTACTTCATTCCTTTTTATGACCGAATAACATTCCATTGTATAGATAAACTACATTTTGGTTTTCCATTCATCCTTTGATAGCATTTAGGTGGTTTTTACTTCCTATGTTGGGATATCAAACTCAAAAGCCTCCAGGGACCATCCGGGCAATAAGAATGAGAGAAACAAGTGAGGACTCCACAGAGATCTTGGGGATGTCTTCAGCTCCACGGTGCTTGCTTTCTGAAATTTCCCTATTCATAGTTATCAAGGAACCCTTTGCACTTGTTGGCAAGCCTGAAGGGTGGCCACACTTAGTTCTTTGAGCTATACTTAAAGTTCACTGAAACAAAGCCATCATCATTGAGGAATAGAGCTTCAGTCAATGAGTATAGCAAAATCTACTCTTCTTTATCCTGGGGAAACATAGTATTTTTTCCTTTTCTATATCTGTTGCTCCATGTTTATATTAGACTGTCATGTCACTACCTGTAAAGGCACATGCACACACCTGCACACACACACACATCACCAAAATAAAAAATGAAGGGCACAGTGCATATAGAAAGTTATGTGTATTTAGAATCAGTATCAGATCATAAGGTCTCTGGTGTGGTCCACAGGGGAAAATCTTGTGCCCTCTCTCTCTTCCTCCCTCCTTCTCTTTCTAATTGGTTATTCAGGAGTTCTGAGTTTTGAATTAAACTATTTTTCTATTTTGATTAAATGCACTTCTTTTTATCTAGCAAACAAAGGATAAGAAGGGGTACTTCTGCAGATAGAGACATACTGAATTGAAGTCCTTAAACAACAACCATGTTTAGGACAATGTAGCAGCCAAGCTGGAACGGCTTCTCCAAGAGCAAGACTAGAAGAACAGCTCCAATAACCAGGCTCATCTTGGAATAACGAAAATGCCTTTTTAAACAGACATATGATCCAAGCTTTTTATTCTTTGACAGTTGAATAATTAATTGCAGTACATTTGTCAGGTTATTAAAAGCTTTGGATTGAGTAGGGAAAAGTAAAGAGCATAAATCTTGCTTTTCAGTTTTTGTTTATTACAAGTGGCTGTCAGAGCTGTTTTTAATTCATTTAATATTCTTGTTAATAACAAGTCTAATTAAGAAATCCATTAGAAGTCTGTAAAGTTAATTTAACAGGGGTATGTCCTAATGAAGTGTTATTGGAATTGTCTTTTTATAAAGAGTGCCATAGGGTTTCATGGATTCTGAAACAGAACCTACTCTTTTCTAAATAAGTTTATGTATTCAAGTTTGTGTATTTTAAATGTTTCTTATTTAGGAATATCTGAAAACATTTTTTTGGCCAATGTATACATCACCATGTATACATATATCCCAGACTTTAAGGCTTACTATGTTGGCAGGAGTTTGGAAATTAGAGAACTTTAGTTTGTATAGAATGTTTAGAGTGAAGGAGAAAACTAAATGATTTTTACCCCTAATGAAACCAACATTTTAAAATTCAGACAACACCAGTACCAGCAGTCATTGTGGAAATTGACAACAGAGCTTTATCAGTTAATCCAACATTTCAAAAGCAAATTGTTCCCTTTTCTAAAAGGTCTGTGTTTTCTCTTTCCAATGAGCATGTATAGATACATATAATGTATTTACTTTAGGAAATCAAGAATGCAGCTTTAGGATATATGATACTACCTTTTGGTCATGATAGAGAAGTTGAAATTTTAAATGTTATGTATATAGTGTAAGTATACTAAAAACATCGGAAATTAAACCCAGAGGCAGTCCATTCAAGTTTATCAAAATAAACTATTTTTGTATGCTAGATATTTCAGTTTAGCAGAGGTTGAAGAACCTGGAATTCCATTTCTTTTCAGTGGACTAGAGCCCTGACAAACATTCCATGTAAAAATCCTATTCCTACTGTGCTTATACAGAATGCCATCCACAACCATCAAAGGTAGAAAGAGCATTCCTTGAACATAACAAGCAATGACTTAGCTGTGTTATTCTGCTGGGAATTGCCTACAGAATCATAATGCATTACAAATAGTCTATGATCTATTTATCTACCTCTCTCTCTCTCTCTCTCTATATATATATATATATGTATGTGTGTATATATATTTCAGATGATGTGATTAGAACTCCAGATAGAAATATATCCCAGTGAGAACTTTATATAAATGCTCACTGGGCTAACAAAAGCTGATGGATATCTATTGTTGTTTTCCTCTTGTTTTATTTTTAATGATATTTTAAGAAATTATTCATTAACTAGAGCTAGTGATCAACTGTTACAATTGTGCTATCTTTAGGAATACTAGAAAAATGACTAAGTTTATACATCTCAGTAATGTAGAGCAAAACCAATACTTCATACTAGTCAAGAATATGTGAATTGGAGTCAGAGACCTGATTTTGAGTCTTAGCTTTATCAATTATGGTTTAGACACAAAATCATGACCATTGCAGGCACAAACATATAAGTCATGTGATTTAGAACATTTCAAAGAGCTATTGTAATCCAGTAAATATCCAAATAATGTTAACACAGTTGTTTTATTAACTGTATACAAAATCCTTTAATTATTTTGTACTATTTCAGAATATTAATGTATTGTTTTGTAATAGTCATCTCATAAAACATCTCTTATAACCCCATTTTATGATGAAAAATAAGAAAATTAAGTTGAATTGAACAAACATTCTTTGATTGTCAACCCTATGCTGAAGGTGTTTATATGGGTTCTTGAATTCATGTGTTGGAGACCTAATCTCAAATGCAACAGTGTTGGAAAGTGGAGCTAATAAGAGGTGACTGGGTCACAAGGGCAGAGTCCTCTTCAGTGGATTCATGTTTCATTATCATGGGGAGTGGGTTTGTTGTTGTGAGAATGGGTTGTTGTAAGAGTGAGTATGCTTCTCCTCCTTGCTCTGTCTTGCATGCTTCGTTCTCCCTTCCGTTCTTCTATCATGGGATGACCCTCGTCAGATGCTGTTGTCATGATTTTTGGCTTCCCAGTCTCCAGAATCATGAGTTGAATAAGCCTATTTTCTTTGTAAATTACCCAACCTGTGATATTCTGTTATAGCAATGGAAAACAGTCTAAGAAAATAGCCTACTTAGGTACTTAAGGAAAAGAAAAGATAAGGCATAGTTTATCCCTTTGAGGAATATGCAGCCTAGTACCCAAATTCCAGTAATGAATTAAAAATAAGAAGTTCATTCTGTGTTGTTTGCTAATGTGTACATACCAAGTTTTTAGCAAAATTTTTTGAGTGAGATAAATACTAAATACATATTTGAGTGTTGAATGAATGAATGAATGGATGAATGGTCATAAATAGAATAAGAATGGGTACTATTAATTAAGTGACTTCTAGATCATTTTTATGAAAGCTAAGCTATATTGACCATTAACTATACTCCAAGTGCCATGCTGAACCCTTTATTAGTATTGTCTGTTATAATTCTCACAACAATCCTGTGGAACAGATAGGATCCCCATGTTCGTGAGAAGTAAACACTAGCATAGAGAAATTAAGCAATTTTTCTCAAGTTTTTAGGTAAAAATTTGTATTTGAACTGAGGTCTGATTCTAATGACTGAATCTTGAAATATATTGTCCAATGATAAACAGGACCTATGAGATCATATGATTAGAACGCCAGGTAGGTCATTCATTTACTTGGCTCCTTGGAAGGTAATTTAACCTGAGCTCCAATGGCTTCACCTTTATCATAAGAAAAGTAATGTTTTCTGTATTGTAGGATTATGCTGATTAAATCTTTGCATATGGAAATGTTTTATAAAATACATTTAGTGGGTACACCTATGGGGATTCATAGGAAAGTGGTTCAAGGACTACTGATCCATGAAAGACTTATGGAGAAGAAAGCATGAAGAGTGAAAAGTTGTTTTCCAAATAAAGGATATAGATTGTACAAATAGAAATGCGTTTTTAGGTGGCTTGATTGGGATATAGGCACAAGTTGGTCAGATGTAGAAAACAGAAAAATTGAGAATCAATTATGGTCTTCAAACATTTTATTGGACCTGGAAGCTCTTCAAAAATCAGACAGTTTCACACATTAATTAAGATTATTTTTGCTCTGCAAAGTTTGAAGAATTTGTTGTTATTGTTTGAGATGGAGTGTCAATCTGTTGCGCAGGCTGGAGTTCAGTGATTTGATCTTGGCTCACTGCAACCTCTGCCTCCGTGGTATCAACAATTCTCCAGCCTCAGCCTCTGGAGTAGCTGGGATTGCAGGCACCTGCCACCAGGCCCAGCTATTTTTGTATTTTTAGTAGAGACAGGGTTTTATTATGTCTGCCAGGCTGGTCTTGAACTCCTAACCTCAAGTGATCTGCTTGCCTCAGCCTCCCAAAGTGCTGAGTTACACGCATGAGCTACTGTGCCCAGTGAAGGTTTGAAGAATTTGGCCCCACTTACTGTGTGCTGTGCATTGCCACACTTAGTGCCACTGCCTGGAGGCTGGACTATGAAGCTGACCACATCCTCAGGGTCTCCATGGAGTCCTCATTTGCTTCTCATTCTTATTGCCTGGATGGTCTCTGAAGGCTTGAGTTTCACCTTCCAATATAGGATGACAATTATATCATTTTTAGCACGAATCTGTAAAAATAGTGTAGGAACAACAAAGTGAAAAACAATCTTATGTTACTATAGACATCAAATGTTCAATGAATCTCAGTTCCATTCAGATCCATAAGTGGCATGTGAAAAACTGATTCCATTCACTAAATTAAAAAGTTACATTAATGAAGCTGAAGGTTAATCAAATGTTACATCTCTGTTATAAAACTGGTGGCATGTATAAGGGGAATACATGTTTAAGATAGTTTCCAAATTGGGCTAAGGTAGTATTTATGAAGCACTCCTATTAAAAATGGCTGATCTGGATGCTTAAAAGCTTTGAGGCAAATATTATACACCAACAACCTGCAGAAATCTTCGTATGTGGATGTGTTTGAGTCAGAAGAAAAAATACTTCACACTGGGTACTCTGTACTTTAGCACACAATCAAAAGAATAATTATCTTTCCATCCAGAGGAGAAGCTTCAGGTCAGTAGTTGTCATATAGTAGTTCAGGGGTCTCCTGCGTCAGTCACTGTCCGTATTTTGTCTGAAATACAGTCAAGCATCAGCTCTGTACCTACTTAACCCAGATCCCTCAGAGAGATGCCTGAGGTCTGCATGTTTTAACAAATTCCTCAGCTAAAATAAGGAAAATGCTGGCTTACTTTTATAATATAAAATTAGCATTTCAGGCTGAATACCTAAGTAATATGTTGATCCATGCAGCAAACCACCAATGCACACATTTATGTATGTAACAAACCTGCACATTCTGCATATATACACCTGAACTTAAAAGCTGGAAGAAGAAAAAAAAAGAACATTAGCATTTCATATTAACTTTCGTCCTGTTTGCTCCTCTTTTCCCCATCTCCCTCTCTCCTTTTGTTCTTTCTTTAACTGGATTACAAATAGTTTTTCTTAGAGGAAAATTTTAATATGCATAGACATCATATAAATATGTTTTAGCAATTTTAAAATTGTTTTTAATTGGAAGATGAAGCAAAAATTCTGAAGTAAACACATTTGTGGCTCTAAAAAGTTTGTGCTTTCCAGAGTCGTCTGGAGGGCTTGTGAAAATACACATCTGGGCAACACAGCGGAGCTTCTGATCGCGTAGGTCTGGGTAGGGCCCAGAACCTGTGTATCTCACACACATTTCCACGTGATGCCAATGCTGCTAGGGTCATGACCATAATCATTATCCTGGATTTGCCTCTCACATTCTGTTTCTCTCTGCTTTCTTCAGTCTCCCTCTCCATTGTGCAGAGAATTTTCTTCTTTGCAGGACGTTTAGTCCCCTGGTTCTCCCCAAGTCACAATAGATCTTTTTGCCTCTCCTCCTCCCCATTACCCATGAATGTTAACTCTATGTTTTCACAGAGTTCATAGAACTGATTTCACCTAATGTTTTCAATGACAAAGACACTCCCTTAGAAATATTGAGCTCTTTTACTGAGACCTTAACCAAAGACATGAGAACCTCAGCGGTGTCATGTTAGCACCACAGACACTCAACAGAAGACAGATTTGGGGGTGTTGCTTTGGTGAAGAGTTTGTTTTTGTTTGTTTTCCAAAAGAAGGCCTTTTAAATACTTCCCCAAGTGCTATCCTAGTAATTATGTGATTCATAGAATCTCTAATTTGAACATATATTAAAGAATATCTTAGTTTGTGCTGCTATAGCAAAATACCATACACTGTGTAATTTATAAAGAACAGAAATTTATTTTCTTACCATTCAAAAGACAGGGAAGTCCAAGATCAAGGTGCAGGCATGTTCAGTTGGTGGATGAGGGCTGCCTCTGCTGTAGGGGAGGAAGGCTATGTCCTCACATGACAGAGACCTAAAAGCCCTTTTTAGAAGGGCCTTATCCATTTTTGAGGAAGGAGCCTCATGACCTAATCACCTCCCAGGGACCCTGTCTTTCAATGCTATCACTGTGGTGATTTGGTTTGAGCATGAATTTTGGAGGATCTAACATTCCAACCATAACAAAGAACCTACACTCATGTAATTATAGCACTGTGCATTTCAAATGTGTAAATTTCTATAAATGTTTCTAAGAGTCACTTTACACACAATCAAAACATGTAAAACAGAAAAAAGAAAGGGGCAGAACTGAACCTCATTAAAAGTGATGGTTATAACTGTCTCTTCTAGTAGGGATATTTATTTTAGTAGAATGAGTTAAATAAAAGTTTAAATTGAAAAGACAGGCCAGGCATGGTGGCTCATGCCTGTAATCCCAGCACTTTGGGAAGCTGAGGTGGGTGGTTCATGAGGTCAAGAGATCGAGACCGTCCTGGTCAACATGGTGAAACCCCGTCTCTACTAAAAATACAAAAATTAGCTGAGTGTGGTGGCATGCACCTGTAATCCCAGCTACTCAGGAGGCTGAGGCAGAAGAATTGCTTGAACCTGGGAGGCAGAGATTGCAGTGAGCTGAGATCGGGCCACTGAACTCCAGTCTGGCACCTGGCAACAGAGCGAGACTCTGTCTCAAAAAAAAGAAAGAAAAAAAAAGCCAATAATTGGCTCTAGTCAAAGCATCTGGTTTCTAAATGATATTTTAAAGTTTCAGCTTAGCATTTATGCTTAATTTGTATATCATTTTTAATATGTTAATAGCTACTGTTTTTAGGTTGTTTTCTTAACAGTTCTGCCACTAACTTAAATATGTTTTTTGAAGTTGATCTAGGCGGCAACATTTTGTCTTCAATTAATATAATTGCAATTTTATGTTAGAAACTAGCACAAAACTATATTATATTCCTAAATAATTTCTAAATTGCTAACGTTCCAGGGATTTATATTTTCTGAAAATTAAAGTCCTTGAGAATTACGTTAATATCCTAGGCTTGTCACGTAAATGAGCCAAACACATGAGACAGGAAAACCAAAGTTGAAATGAGGTCTCTGAGAGATTATCAGATATTTTAAATACCTCATTTAAAAGATAATGGTTATATAAAACCTTCATGTAACATAATTTGATTAATTTTTCAGTAGTTTATTGAGTATGATTTTCGACTATACCACACTGTGAGCCTTAGGTTTTGTAATAACCTGAACTCTTGATATTTAAGAAGATAAATTTCATGTTTATTGATGAAGAAGCACACACCACTAAAATGAACACTTTCTGGAAAAACATTGTACACTGAGAAAACACTAGCAAGGAGTGATTTTTCTTCACAGCGAAAGTAAGTAGCAAAACAGTCCATTATGAGAGCTCAGCCAAGGGATACAAAAATCATTGAAATTTCTTAATAGATTCTTTAATACCTATTCTTGAATAGGAACATGTTTTATATTGTGGGAATTCATAAGATTTCAAATAAAATGATGCTGTTTTACTTTAAGATGTTGACCTTGAAAGGCTGTAGCTTTTTAAATTTGATTTTTGTTCACTTTCTCTTTCATTTTGTTCTTGGCTGACTAAAAGAAACGTGGAGCAGAACCTAGTACTTCAAAGTGGCATTTAGTGTACAATAGAGTGGCTTGTAAGGTAGTTAGGAAATAGAGCATTTTCCAATAAATGCTTCTTGGTTAACTCACTATTTGAGAGAAAATTTTCATGTTAGGTTAGTATACAAATTCAGCTGTATTATAAACTTGACTGTGAAAAAGACATACTAAGAGAGATCCAAGATGGCCTCTTAGCAGCAGCTCAGGATTGTAGCTCCCAGTGAAAGCACAGAGAGCAAGTGGACACCGCAATTTCAGACGAATTCTTGTTGCCCACAAACTGGGAGATTCCTGGCAGGGGAGCCACATGAGTCACCAGCGCGACTCTTTTGGCTGGAGCGGCTGTTTTGCCGGCACCCTGGTGTGGCACTTCTCAGTGCAGAGTATACGGGACTGGGTGCCCTTTTAGTCGGGCTCGGCTGGTCCCATCCCCACAAGGAGAACAGCAATTGAAAGCACTGAGAGTTTCACAGCAAGCACAGCTGAACCCAGGAAGACCTAGCTCTGTGGGGAAGGGGTGTCCACTGAAGGAAAACTAAGAAACAGAAAAAACTTCATCACCAACAAGCCAGACGTCCATTCAGAGACCCAAACTGAAAGTTGGCAATTACAAAGACAACTGGTGGATAAATCCACAAAAATGGGAAGAAACTAGTGCAAAAAGGCTGAGAACACCCGAAATCAGAATGCCTCTCCTCCTACAGGGGCTTGCACCTCCTCATTAGCAAGGGAACAAGGCCAGACAGATAATGAGTGTGTTGATCTGACAGAATCAGTCTTCTTAAAGTGTATAATAAGAAACTTCTGTGAGCTAAAAGAACATGTTCTAACCCAATGCAAAGAAACTAAGAACCTTGAAAGAAGATATAATGAAATGCTAACGAGAATGGACAACTTAGAGAAGAATATAAGTGAATTGATGGAGCTGAAAAACACAAGAACTTCAGGAAGCATGCACAAGTTTCAAAAACTGA